>ML317488.1:0-16662 GCA_005239505.1 Nicotiana paniculata
GAATCTCATGCAATCTAAACTAATTTTTTTTTTTTTTTGGAAGGATCCACTTTTAATATTATTTTAATTGATTTAATTTATGCAAATGGGTATTGGGTCGAGTTGGGATGAGTAATTATTATTTTGAGGAAAAATCATATCCGAAAATGTGTATCGATCGAAACTAATTGAATTTGCTAGCTAAAAAATGTGTGTGTATATATATTATACATGTTATATATTTTATTGACAATTATTATTGGGAGTGGCTGTAAATATATATTTCTTTCTATTTTAATTAGGTTATTATTTATTAGACTAAATAAAAAACGAAAAAAATGGGGAATAAGAAAATAATACCTGGAGTTGAATTTTTCGGTCAAAAAATATAGTTATGAGTTTGGTGAAAAAATGTTATAGTTATAGACCATTTGTGAAATTTATCAAACTCCTGTCTCTACATTTGCTATGTTTTTCGGTCCGAGTGCAACTATGCAAGAAGGGGAGCCTTGGAGGAACAGTAAAGTTTTCTCAGTACAGATTCGAGCCCTGAAAGCAACCACTAATGCTTGCGTTAGGGTTGTATGTCTACCGCAAACCCCTTGGGGTGCTTTGTACCCATATCTCAAGGGTTGTTCAAACCGAACCGAAAAACCGCACGAAATCGAAAAATCAAATCAAACCGACTAAAAAACCCGACTAGGTTTGGTTTGACTTGGTTTGGTGTTGAGTAAAAACCCGAACCAAACCGACATATAAATATATAATTTATGTATATATTTCTAAGACTTTATATTGAATTTTCTTTAAAAAATATTGAAATATTTTGGATGCTCTCACGTATTAACCTAGAAAGCATACAATAACGAAATTATTATTAGACGACTAAGAAATAACTATCATGTATTACTAAAAAAATATCCCATTAGAATATTTTAATAGATCATATGTTTGTCAATTATTTCAATATTTACTAAACATATATTCACTTATCAAAACATTTTGTATAACTTTAAAAAGTATGATTGGAATAATATTCATGTAACAAAAAAAACCCGAAAACTCGAAAAATCCGACAAAACCGAACCAATCCAAACCGATATAATTGGTTTGGTTTGATTTGATGTTGATAAAAACCGAACCAACCCGATCCATATACACCCCTAGATATCTCTCCCGTATTTTCATTTATACAAGTATTTCACATTGACCTACCACTTCTTATTTTGGACAAAGGAATTCTGTTTAATTCACTAATTCGGGAGAAGATATTGAGTTTTTGTATTTGAACAAAATTTCTGAAGTAGATGGCAGTTCAAAAAGAACTTACCATATGAATACTGTGATATGACATTGTTTCCAACATTCAGAGATATGCAAAAAGGGGGAAATAATCATCAAACCATTAGTGACTAAGGGGAATTTAAAAAGGAAAAGAAAGCAACAGAAGCAAATGGAAAATGAGTATCTTCATAGAGTTATATACTTTAAACCAGTCTATGTTAACCGCAGTTAAACAAGTAGGCATCATACAGAAGACAACAACGATAACACCAGATAGAAGGCATTTACAAGTTTTACCAAGACTTATTTACACAAGCAGTTTGACTGCATTTTTTTAGAACGATCCGAATGTATTCTCTCCACTGTAAGTCATGTACAGGAAGCCATCCTCATCTTTGTGTTCCTCATAAATCGCAGACATCATGGCAGCTGTAAAACGATGGAAACCAGACTGATTAAGAAATTTGGCAACGCGTAATGACAATTGTGCCAAAATATTGCTCACCTGTGGGAGGAAGGATATTTTTCACAAAGATAAAAATAGCCTTCTCAGCACTAAGTTTTATCCTCTTACGAACAACATACACAAATTGCCCCACAGTCAGATCAGCAGGAACCAAGTATCTGCAATAATCATGATTAACAGGCGTTTCAAAAAGGAAAATATCATAAAGATAATGTAAAAGAGCTGGACGCTAACTCAACACTGTTAATAGGAGAATGCAGATGGAGATTAAAACAGAGAGAGCAGAGAGATCCCACGTTTATGGAAGATTGAAGCAATGTCTTCAACTGCTGCATATCACTATCAAATGAAGAAAACAAAATAAAGAAATCCTTGCACTTCAATTACACACTTTAGAACAGACAATCACTGTGGGGTATACTTGGGATTATACTGTTGTTGTTGTAGAACAGACAATCACACCCTATGTTGCTCGGACTCTCTGATAATGTCGCCGGATGTGTGTCGGATCCTCCAAAAGTAGTGCATTTTTGGAGGACCCGACTTGGGTGCGGCAACATTTTGGAGAGTCCGCGCAACATAGATCGCACCTATCTTGTGCTCTAATCAATCTCATAGCTAGTGCATATTAGTCCTCCTCCAACTCGAATGGTAAACACTAAATCGTACAATCTTATACCCAAGAAAACTTACGAGAATCCGTTTATTCTTAGAAAGATGTATAAGAAATTTACATGAGTCACATCATAGCTGGTAAAGGTGCAGTAGCCACCCCAACACTAGCTCAAGAAAATTAAAAACTCATTGTCGAACAAAACCATCTTTAGCAACATTGAGGATAACCAATATGAATATAATAGCGGACCAAGCATAGAAGACGATCAAAATTACTAACTTTTTCTTGTCAATGTCAGGAATGTCACTTCTTTCAGCCTTCTCCACAATAACCTAAATTCCAGGAAGAGAAGAATGAAAAGCAGATTTAACAAGGCATATAAAATGTCTAGCCTTAAAAAAAAGGCATCATTGCGAGAGAATAGACAAAATTGCATTGGTACCGGTATTCTATCAGGATACTTCTCCCTGATACGAGCAGCTTCGGCCTGTCGCCTTTCTGAAACAGTGCAACGCAGAATTAATAAGACCGATAGATAATGTTAGACAAAAGGAAAGACAAACGTTTACATAGGCAATGGCTATAATTTTTGATAAGGTAGGCGATGGCTATAATGAATTTTAAAAAAGAAGCCACAAAATTTTGAAGTAAGAGAGAATACAGACAGGTAATGACAGCAATATTTTAGCAGATTATCAAGCGATTAACGTACTGTGATATGAGCCAAGTACTTCTACTAGATTGAGGACACTGACTCGTTACAAAAATGATGTTTTTCCTGTTAATTATGCACACCACTTTTCGCCATTTAATTCGTTTGTATAAGTAATACTTTGCCGTTTGCATCAAAATTTTCGCAAATCTTTGAGGGGTCGTTTGGTTTGAAGAGAAGTTATGCTGGGATAGTTATCCTGCTATTATTTCTTATTGATTGTTTGGTATGTTGTATTAATCCTGGAATTTTACTGAGGATAACTTATCTGGAGATTACTATTTCACCCTCTAGCAGGTAAAAGTTATCTTCAAGATTATTTGGTATGTTGTTTGATTAGTAACCAAACAAGGGATAAGGCGGTACAAATTTTTATCCCAAGATTATTTTTGCTTATCCATCACACCGAACGTCCCCCTGAAAGTGCAATAATAGCCACGCTTCCACACAAAAGACACACCAACAGTAGCAGTCCAACAGAAGCTTATAAATAAATAAACTTATAATTATATAGCCATGTAAAAAAGGCAGCCAAGTCCACACTATGCGCCGGGTCCGGAGAAGGGCCGGACCACAAGGGTCACACAGCCTTACCCTTCATGTCTTGCAAGTGGCTGTTTCCATGGCTCGAAATAAACTATTATGAATTCACAGCAAGAAAGGTCCAACTAAACAAGCCCCTCCCCCCTCCCCAACCCCCTNCCCCCCCCCCCACACACACACACACACAAAAAAAAAGAATAATTATTAGTAGAAAAACAAATTATTGAGCCAAACAAGTTAAAGATCGGATCTTGGAACCAAAAATACAATTATAATACCAAGTGGGTGTTCCAATTTGAAGGAGCTTTTGGCCATGGTGATGAGTAACTTAGGTTATCTCTGCAATTAACAGATATAAAAGGAAATTAGGGTTTTGCCGGAAAAGGGAAAAGAAAGGAACTTGAAAGGGAGGAAGATGAAAGGATCTTACCGAAGAAATTCGTCAATTGTGAAGGTTGAACAATCAAAACTCTTTATCAATTGTCACTTTATGCTACGATGCCGTTTTGAACTAGTATTCCTTTTAGCATATTTTATGTGACATTTTTTGTGTTTGGAAATTTAAACTTCTTAATTTTGACTGTCAATGGTTCGGTTTGGCTGGTTATTTTATAAAATTTGTATCATATCAATTTTTTGGTTATTTTACTATGTATAACCAAAATTAGACTTTTCAAAACCGTTTCAATCATGTCAGTTTCTCTTCGGTATCGGTATCGGTACGGTTCGGTTAATTTTCGGTATTTTTTTAAATGTCATGTAAAAGACATTAGTAGAAGTAGAATGCAATAACGTACATAATTTTATAGGAATTCGTAAAATTCTCTATACGTTTTTGTTGTTTAAAGGGATGAATTAAGAAAACATGAAAGATGACCAGATCCATCAACTATTCTACAGCAGCGTAAAAGAAACTAAGCAAAAACAAAGAAAATATAAATCACATGATTAAAGAGATCTTAACCAAACTGAGACCCAAGAATAAAGTCTATGGAAGATTCAATACTCAGAAAGATAAATCTAAATCATACAAAAGGAAACATATTCAATACGTTGTAGTTTTCGACTCATAATCGCTAGAATACCTTGTGTCTTGATAGTGAATATACTGGAAATAATTTAGTTTTAATATGAGCAGCATAATAGATTTAGCAATTAAGATTTTGAGTTTAATTACTTGTTGGCTTGTAACCATTTTTACAATTCCAAGGTCCACTAAAAAATTTAATGTTTTATTAATTTTAAACTTAATATATAAATATATTTTATACACGTAAATTTATTTGTATGCGGTCGGTATTTTTTTGATTAATTTTTACAAAAGAAAAATCTATCCTAATTATCGGTACAGTTATATTTTATATAAAAACCTACAGTTTTATTTAAAGAAACCTGAAAATTGGTCCAGTGCGGTACGGTTTGGTTGATTTAGTCGGTTTTTTAATATCCATTGACACCCTTAATTTGAACATAGAATTTTTTAACTTTTCGAAATAAAATTTATATATTTATAAACTAAGTAAAAAATATTATAAGTCACAATAATTAATAATTTAAATATTTAAAAGACATATAAAAAATTTATGGTCAAAATAATTTGTTTGATTTTATTTTTGAGTCAAACACCTTCGTATAAATTAGGACGAAGCGAGAATTTTCTTTTCCCTTTTTCTATTTTAGTTTCTTTCGACTAATCTACTCTACTTGTTGTAGCACGTTATGTTCTAAGTTACAAACAAGATCTATATATGTCAACAGTAACAAGAAACAGGCCAATACATTGAATGACGGCTTCTCTTATTTATTTATTTTATTTTATTTATTTTTCACTCGGTATTCAAAACGTGTATTAACGTCCAACATAATTAATCTGATTTGCACTAAAAGAGGATCTATTAAAAGAAAAGTACTTTTTAGACGGATTTTTTTCATTCTCAAATACAAATCCAAGACTCATATCAAATCTATATTTATATCTATATTTATACTAGTTAATTTATCCGCGCTTCGCACGATTAATATATAAAATAATTCATACTACAAAATATAAACAAATATATGTAATGTAAGATATACATACCACGAAAATTAAAACCCAATCGTAGTACTCCATTAATTATCATAAAACTAATATTTATTGAAGACGTTTGGTCTTATATATCTCCTGTCATATTTTTATTTAAATAGTACTTATCAATAATATTAATAAGTGTAAAGCAAAAAAAAAAAAAGTAATATCTATTGAAGACCTTTGGTCTTATGTAACTCCTCTCGCCTTTCATAATTAAATGTTATTCATAAATAATATTTATTATAAAATGTATTGGATTAGATAGTAGTAAAACTTATGAAATTTAATAAATTGTCTTCCATTAAATAAAAAGAAAATATGAAATGAAAAGAGTAGAAATTAAAAAAAGGAATTGAGAATGAAGTGACATTCGAAGTTATGGCGTCCCTTTGTTATCTTTTTCTTCTCCCAATTCTTTGCAAAATTTTCTTTGCTTTTTCTATTCATAACACTCATCCTATAATTGAAAAACAAAATTAAATCATCAAAATAAAAAATAGAAAACCTTCTAAGTACCCGAGAAGCAAATGGTTTGAAAAAGTAGAAGGAGAAAACTTATTTTTATGTGCATTTAGTAACGTCGAAAACGTGGTTCTTAATCGTTCCCTCTTATGAACATTGCAAGAGCAATATACTTCCGTTACTTTTTTTCTTAGTCCAAGTATTCCATTTGTAGGTTAAGAGGTAATAGACAAAATTTGATGATTTAACCCGAAAAGATGCCGAAAAGAAAGAAATTGTTACCCGAGGAATGAAGACTTTCATCGGAATCTGTACAAAACTCTTGGATTTGTTGGACTTTGTTATACATCTATTAAAAAAACTACAAAATCAATTTTTTAAAGAAAAAACACAAAAAAGATTTTGGTATGAAAATTTACCTTCTCACAAATTAAGCAATGTACATGATTGCATCCCTTCTAACACGACTTATTCTTAAAATTCAAAATAAATAATGAAATATAGAAGAGAAAATAAAATCCTACAACTTACTTGGATCAAATAAATAAAAGAAAGTAAAAGGCCAAAACTCATCTTGCTTCTAATTCTTTACAGTGTCGAATATCTTGGAGACATAAAGTATCATGTCATCAGAAAATGAAAAGAAAAAAAAGGAAAAAATTCATTAAAGGGAGGTGGATGTATAAAGAGTATATTAATAAGTAACATCTCATAAATACTCGTTGATAGAAGTTCAAAGAAGACCACGCATGGAGAAAAAAAATGCAAAATCTAGCAAATAAGAACAAAAAGAAAGTCAGTCTACATCCAACAAAAGAATTAACAAGAGTGTCTTCATGTAACGACCCGACATGTCGTTTTGCTTTTTAGAATCTCGTGTCCCTTAATAAGACTCCCCGTACTTGCTTTTATTGATCTATGACTTGCGGGGATGATTGGTTCGGGATTTGGAAGAGTTTGGATTGGAATCGGAACACTTGGTTCCTTAAAGTTGGCTTAAACGGTCAAGTTTGACTTCGGTCAACATTTTGACTAAACGACCTCGGAATAGGGATTTGACGGTTCCAATAGGTTCGTATGATGATTTCGGACTTGGACGTATGTTCGGAATGGGTTTCGGATGACCCGGGAGCGTTTCGGCGCCAAATAGTGAAAATATGATTCTTGAAGTTTTAGAAGTTCTACAAATGTGGTTTGAGATGTGTTTTGGTGATATCGAAGTCCAAACGGAATTCCAAGATCGGAAATAGTTCTGTAATATCATTTAGGACTTGCACGCAAAATTTGGTAGCATTCCGAGTAGTATAAGTACGCTTCGGCATGTTGGAAGTAAATTAAAGAACTTAAAGTTCATAAGTTTGATTTAATTGGTTTTAGGGTGTGATTCTTAGTTTTAATGTTGTTTCGGGCGTTCCGAAGGTTCAAGCGAGTCTGCTTTATGATTTAGAACTTGTTGGAATGTTAGGATGGGGCCTCAGGGCCCCCCTGGATGCCATTCAGATGTCGCGCGAGTCGAGTCCAAGCTCAAAATGAGATGATGGTGCACCAGTTCTGGTGCGACCGCACCTGCGGTTGGGAAGCCGCAGGTGCGGGCGATGTTGCGTAGATGTTGCCTAAGAAGCGGAGCCAAGGTTCTGCAGATGCGGCCTCTTATCCGCATATGCAGGACCGCAGGTGCGTACACCTGTCCGCAGGAGCGGCCCTAGCGAGCCCTCCCTCTTTTCGCAGATGCGGACGATGGTCCGCAGAAGTGAGACCGCAGGTGCGGTCCACGAGCTGCAGATGCAAAAATCGGTAAAGGCAGTGGCCTTCATTTAATACGGGAATTTGTCATTTTTGACTCACTTCACTCAACACTTGGGCGATTTTGGAGCTTCAAAAGGGGAGATTTCCACCTAGCTTTGTGAGGTAAGTAATTCCTACATCATGTGAGTTTAATACATAGTTTATGGGTAGATTACCACATGTAAATTAGTAAAAATTATGGGTTTAGAGTAAAACTTAGGATTTTGATAAAAATAAGATTTAACCACGAAATTAGTTATGAAATCTAGTTCAAATCATATATTATTGATCCTAAGGTTATGGGTAACAACTTTCTTTAAGAATTTCCGAAATCCGAGCATGTGGGCCCTGGGGTGAATTTTACGAATATTACAAATTAGCTTGGGTAATCACATAAATGATGAAATTATGAACTTTTGAGCATAGATTGATTAGTTTATGTAATGTTTGGCTAGTTTCAAGTTGTTGGGCGTCAAATTTGGAGGTTTGAGCGCATTCTTGAATCAGGAAGTAGGCTTGAGACGAGGTAAGTCTCCTTTCTAACCTTGTAAGGGGGAATTGTCCCCATAGGTGAAATAATTAATTGTGTGCTACTATTGTGGGGGCTACGTATGCACGAAGTGACGAGAGTCTGTGTGTAGCCACTAAAATTCTAAGTCCGGGTAGTCTAGGATCCAAAAGCATGCTTACTTGCCGTACTTGTAAATGTTATTGATAAACTTACAAGGCTTAAATCGTGTCGAACTTGGTGAATATATTTCTAAAGTACTAAGCATCACTTTCTTGACTGTTAAAAGAGAAATTGTCATTTCTTAAATAATTTTCCCATAATGAAGTCTTGAATTAGTTATTTGAATGTGTGTATCGATAAGTACCTGCGTCGCATGTATGATTCGCGAGTGGGGTAACTCTTTTATTCATATTTGACCGTGGTTTCATGTATGATTCGTGAGCGGGGTAATAAATACATCTATGGTTCGTGTCGTTTGACCCTCCGGCAATGCACATTTATTATTTTGTTGGATCGGGTCGTACGTCCTCGGCATTATATGCGCATGCTATTGGTTGGCATTTTTCCGTTATTTTAACTACTTAAATGCCTTGCAAAATAAATTGTCAACTGAAATGATAGAAATTGTAATACATACATTTATGGAAAGACTTGTCATTTTCTACTGTTAAATCTTGATATTCATGCTTAGCCTCATTCTTAAATATAATGTTTGACCCTAGTAAGTGTCAAGTCGACCCCTCGTCACTAATTCTTCGAGGTTAGGAGGGATACTTACTGGGTACATATTGTTTATGTACTCATACTACGCTTATGTACTTAACTGTACAGGATCTGAGGCAGGTGCATCTAGCTACCCGTCCGGAGCGCGTTCTTGATATCTAGACCGAGATTCCACGGTGAGCTGCTCCTTTTCTGATGTCGTTCAACAGCATGTTGGAGTCTCTCTTTTGTTATTCGCTGTCTATTCTGTTTCATTCAGTAGAGTAGTTATATTCTTTTGTATATTCTATTAGATGCCCACATACTTGTGACACTAGTTCATGACACACACATTGGTAGATTATTCTTTTGGAATGTATTTACTTAATTTGACTTCTTTTGGTAATTTCAATTCAACTTGCTTTAATGATTCGTTATTTTCGAATGCTTCTTAATTTAAGCTGAGTTAATGTTGGAAATATTTTTGGTAAAAATAAATGGGATTCACTAGCTGATAAGTGTTGGTTTGCCTAACATCGACGTTGGGCGCCATCGCGATCTAAGATGGAATTGGGTCGTGACAACATGGGATCAGAGCACTAGGTTCACGTAGGTCTCACAAGTAATGGGCAAATCTAATAGAGTCTTGCGGATCAGTACAGAGACGTCTGTACTTATCTTCGGGAGGCTATATGGTGCTAAGAAACTACTCTTTATTCATTTCCTATCATGCAGTTGATGGTGTACTAAATTTCATTCTTCTATTCTCTCACAGATAGTGAGGATGCGTACGACTGATGTCCCAGACCCGGGAGGAGTTGCTCCCCCCGTTGCTAGAGGTCGAGGCAGAGGCCGGGGGAGGGCACCGACCTGAGGTAGGGGACGAGGGCGTCCCCAAGCTACCGCAGTTGCACCACCAGTGGGTCCAGCAGAGGATCATATTATTGAGGAGCAAGGCGAGGTGCCTGCAGAAGATCCTGCCCCAGTGGATTTTATGATAGCGCCGGGCTTCCATGAGGTCATGGGTCGTATGATGCGATTCATGGACACCATGACTCAGGTTGGTTTTATTTCCAGCAGACCCGGCCACATTTCAGGCGGGAGGGGGAGCACAAACCACTACTGCCTAGGCCCCAGGACATGCAACTGCGGTATATCAGACTCCGAGTACACCACCCGCGGATGGGGCCCAGCCAGTTACAGCAGTAGCACCTGAGCCTAGGCCAGTTAGATAGATGGACCAGGCTACACCCTACTGTCTTCGGAGGTGAGCATCATGAGGATGCTCAGGATTTCATTGATATGTGCAGGGACAAACTGCACAACATGAGGATACTGGAGTCTCATGGGATTGACTTCACTACTTTCCAGCTGGAGGGCGGGGCCCGTAGATGGTGGCAGTCTTATGTTCTTGGTAGACCAGCGGATTCTCCTCCCATTACTTGGGAGAAGTTCACTCAGCTTTTCTTGGACATGTATATTTCACCCTCCGAGAGGGAAGAGCTACGGTACCAATTTGAGCAGCTTGAGCAGGGTCATATGTCAGTGACCGACTACGAGGCGAGGTTTTCTGAGTTGTCTCGTCATGCACTCATGATCCTTCCTACACGCAAAGAGAGTGCGGAGGTTTGTTACAGGATTGCACTCTAGTGTTACGGCCAACATGGCTCGAGAGGTTGAGATAGAGACTCCTTATCAAATGGTAGTGGAGACTGCTCGTAGGATTGAGTTACCGTCTGAGGAGTAGGGAGCAAGGGCAGCAGAATAAGAGGGCCCGGTTTTCTGGAGAGTTTATAGGTGCCCCGGATAGGGGCCTAGGTCAGTTTGGGAGGGGCCAGCTCAGCAGGCCCCCATATTTAGCACCACCATCACCTCCTCGAGGTGCTCCAGTGAGGCCTTATTTCAGTGCGATGTCGGAGAGTTCATATCGCCCACCAACCATTCAGGGTGTCTCTGGCGGGTATTCTGGTCATCAGGGTTCTTCCGGTGCTTATTTGAGTGCCATGCCAGAGATCATACCGTCCTCCAGCCATTCAGGGTTTCTCCAGTGGGTATTCCGGCCATCAGGGCTAATTTTTAGGGCAACAGTCTATAACGCCGAGAGGTTTCTATGAGTGTGGAGATCCGGGTCACATGAAGAGGACTTTCCCCAGACTTTGAGGCAAGGCAGTGTAGTAGAGTCATCATCATATGATTACAGCACCGGCTGTCCGACCGCCCAGAGGCGGGGGACAGGTTGGTAGGGGTCGTCCTAGAGGTGGAGGCCAGGCAGGGAGAGTTCAGCCAGCTGCTGTTCAGTCAGGTGGAGGCCATCCAGCCGGCGCTCCAGCCAGATTCTATGCTTTTCTAGCCAGACCAGATGCATTGGCTTCAGATGTCGTTATCATAGGTATTATTTCCATCTGTGGTAGGGATGTTTCTGTATTATTTGATCCAGGGTCTACCTATTCATATGTATCGTCTCTATTTGTTCATTTCCTCGATATTCCTAGTGAATCCCTGGGTACTCCTGTTTATGTGTCCACTCCCGTGGGTGATTCTGTGGTCGTGGATCGGATCTATCGGTCCTGTGTGGTCGCATTCTATGGTTTCGAGACTAGAGCAGACCTCTTGTTACTTGATATGACTGACTTTGAGGTCATCCTGGGCATGGACTGGTTATCTCCTTATCACACCATCTTATATTTCCATGCCAAGACTGTTACTTTAGCCATGCCCGAGTTGCCGAGATTGGAGTGGAGAGGTTCCTCAGTTAGTGCAGCTAGTCGGTTTATTTATTTTCTAAAGGCTCGACGCATGGTCGAGAAGGGTTTCTTGGCTTATATAGCTTATGTGCGAGACACCACCGCAGAGTCTCCAACGATTGATTCAGTACCAGTAGTCCGGGAGTTCGCCGATGTGTTTCCTTCTGACCTTCCAGGCGTGCCACCAGATCATGATATTGATTTTTGCATTGACTTGGCTGCAGGAACCAACCTATATCCATTCCACCATACCGTATGGCTCCGAAATAATTGAAAGAATTGAAAGAACAACTTGAGGAGTTGCTAGCTAAGGAGTTTATCAGACCGAGTGTATCACCTTGGGGGTGCTCCAGTGTTATTTATGAAGAAGAAGGATGGGACTATGGGGATGTATATTGACTACCGCTAGTTGAAAAAAGTTACCATTAAGAACAAGTACCCATTGTTGTGCATAGATGATTTGTTTGACCAGTTGTAGGGTGCTAGGGTGTTTTCCAAGATTTATTTGAGATCGGGGTACCATCAGCTGAAGATTCGGGACTCAGATGTTCCGAAGACTGCCTTCCGTACTAGATATGGCCATTATGAGTTTCTTGGGATGTCTTTTGGTTTGACTAGTTCCCCAACGGCGTTTATGGATTTGATGAACAAGGTGTTCAAGCCTTATATCGACTCCTTTGTCATTATCTTCATTGATGACATCTTGATCTACTCACGTAGCCTTGGGGAGCACGAGCAACATTTGAGAGTAGTGCTCCAGACTTTGCGGGAACAGAAGTTGCATGCTAAGTTCTCCAAGTGTGAATTTTGGTTAGATTCTGTGGCATATTCTTGGGGAATGTGGTATCCGGAGAGGGTATCAAGGTGGATCCCAAGAAGATTGCGGCGGTTCAGAGTTGGCCTCGCGCTACTTCAGCGACCAAGATCAGGAGTTTCTTGGGATTGGCAGGTTATTATCACCGGTTTGTGGAGAGCTTTTCATCCATTGCAGCCCTCTAACTAGATTGACCCAGTAGGGTGCCCCGTTCCGATGGTCCGACGAGTGTGAGGCGAGCTTTCAGAAGCTCAAAACGGCTTTGACCACGACACCAGTCCTAGTGGTGCCTTCCGGTTCAGGGATGTATACAGTTTATTGTGATGTTTCACGTGTTGGTTTGGGGTGTGTATTGATGCAGGGGGGATGAGTTATTTCATATGATTCACGTCAGTTGAAGGTCCATGAGAAGAACTACCCCGTGCATGATTTGGAGTTGGCAGCGATCGTTCATGCTCTTAAGATTTGGAGGCATTACTTGTATGGAGTGTCTTGTGAGGTCTATACCGACCACTGCAGTTTACAACACTTGTTCAAGAAAATAGATATTAATTTGAGGCAACGTAGGTGGCTTGAGTTATTGAAGGATTATGACATCACCATTCTTTATCATCCAGGCAAGGCGAATGTGGTTGCAGACGCATTAAGCAGGAAGGCATAGATTATGGTAGCTTGGCATTCATTTCAGCGGAGGAGAGGCCACTAGCCTTGGACATTCAGTCCTTGGCTAAACAGAATTGTGAGGTTGGACATTTAAGAGCTCAGCCGAATTCTTGCGTGTGTTGTCGCTCAATCTTCATTATTGGGGAAAATCAAGGCTCGACAGTTTGATGATCCGCACTTGGTAGTTCTCAAAGAGACGGTACTACAAGGTGGTGCCAAGGAGGTTTCTATTGGCGAGGATGGTGTCCTGCGACTTCAGGGTCACCTATGGCCCGAGGGAGAGGATTCTAGAGGAGGCACACAGTTCCCGGTATTCTATTCATCCAGGTGCTATGAAGATGTCTCATGACCTGAGGCACCATTATTGGTGGAGGTGAATGAAGAAATACATAGTGGAGTATGAAGCTAGATACCTAAATTGCCCGCAGGTTAAGTATGAGCACCAGAGGCCAGGAGGTCTACTCCATCAGATGACTATACCTGAGTAGAAATGGGAGCGCATCACTATGGACTTCGTATTTAGGTTGCCACAGACTTTGCGGAAGTTCGATGCAGTATGGGTTATTGTTAACAGACTGACCAAGTCGGCACACTTCATTCCAGTAGCCACTACTTATAATTCAGAGAGGTTGGCTAGATCTACATTCGGGAGATAGTTCGGTTGCACGGTGTGCCTGTGTCCATCATATCAGATAGAGGTTCTTAGTTCACTTCGCATTTCTAGAGGGCCGTACAGAGTGAGTTGGGCACCCGTTTAGAGCTCAACACAACATTCCACCCACAGACCGACGGGTAGTCGGAGCGGACATATCAGATACTGGAGGACATGCTAAGGCATGTGTGATTGACTTTGGAGGGCAGTGGGATCAATTCTTGCACTTGGCCGAGTTTTCTTACAACAACAACTATCAGTCCAACATTGAGATGGCTCCATTTGAGGCTTTATATGGTCGGCGATGTCGTTCTCCCATCGGGTGGTTTGATCCTGGCGAGGCTAAGTTATACGATACTGATTTGGTAAAGGATGCCTTGGAAAAGGTAAAGTTGATTCAGGAGAGGCTTCGCACGGCTCAGTCCAGGTAGAAGAGTTACGCGGATCAGATTGCGTTGTGACACTTCCTTTTTTCCGATAAGGGTGCAGATAAGGGAGTTTTTCCAATTTAAGTGACATAATCGAATTTGGGATTATTTATTTAATTTTCAGAGTCGCCACCCGGATTTCTTATGGTGTTCCGGGACACCATTTATTTTTAATATCCTAAATCGAGGAAATTTTGACTCCATTTAAAAAGTCTGCGAACCAGAAGACCGGGTAAGAAATTCTGTTAACCCAGGAGAAAGTGTTAGGCACTCCCGAATTCTGTGTTCTAGCACGGTCGCTTAGTGATTTATACTTGGCCTAAATTGTTTAATTACTGATTTTAATACCTATATGCATTTACATTTTTACCGCTTCTTATTATTCATTTGTATTTAAAGAATTATCTTAAGACGGATTACATATGCATATACCCGCTTGAATTAATGCGTCAAAAATCATGTCACGCGGACGTGTACATAATTCATGACACTTGATTTATTTAGGAAATAGTCAAAGTCGCGCAAGCGCGTATTTTGGTTTTAAAAATCGGGATCGCGTAACGCGAACATGTACGCAATCATTGAAATAATTTAAATTCGCTCCTAAAGGTATCTCTACGAATGTTAATTTTAACTTTTAATGTCACGTAAATGTGTACATAATTTTAAGAAAAGTATTTGTTACTAGAAAAGTTGTTCTATATTAAAAGTTACGGGAACGTATACCCGTTTAGTTTGGTGTGTCAAAAATCATGTCACACGCACATGTACATAATTTACGACACTTAATTATTTAAGAAAATCTGGTCAAAGTTGTGCAAACGCGTACTTCCATTTATTTTGGAAAATCATAATTATGTCAGGCGAACGTATACATAATCACGATGATAATTAAAGTACGCCTAAAGCAAATTATGATATTCATCAATTGATTTCCTATTTGAGATTAATTTTAAGAGGTCCGTCATTTATAGAAATTATTTGAACAAATCGCGATGTCGCGCATTTATCGTTCTTGGACACGTTGCAAACCACACCACATAAAATGCACCCGCAATTTACAATATGTTGATTTTAATTAATATTAGAGGTTGTGGCCGTAAACCCACATTCCCTCCCATCAATAGAGCACCGATTTGCCTTTACCATCACAATCATTTTAGGATTGACATTTGAATTAAATAGTAGAAAGCTACCAACGTAAGAATGCACAGATATTGTTATCAAATATTAGATCAATTCATACTATTGTATATACAAAATTACTTCATGAATTCTAACTCAAACTTCACAAATTTGATTAATCCCTCAATCATTCTTCCTAGAAGTACATAACCTGCTCCAACATTGGACAGTATCAGTCGGATCTTCTTAATCAATTTCAAATTATCCATAAATTTGGTCTTAAAAAGTTGTCCCAATTAATTTCATGAAGACAACTTCGATTTTATACTGAATTTCATAAATACATCTAAAACCCAACATCAATTCAAAGAGAAATTCCAGAAAGAATACAACAAAATTTCAATCATATTTTAAAAAATGGGTTAGAATTTACACACCTAAACAAAGAGGCAACGGAACCAAAGAACCAAGCAATGACTTATAGAACTTCAGCAATAATCAACGACAAGAACAGAAGACAGCCTTGATGTAGAGGTTTTAACTGGAGAAAGGAAAAGCAGCTTAAAATTCTAAGAGCCGAAAATAGATCAGAAGAGATCAACCAGGAACCATCGACCGGAGAACTTCTACGCCGACCTCGACGAACCCGAACTCAATCTTGAAGCTATTGTTTCAGTGCGAAAATGAGGGTGTTCTAGGTATGTTTCGGGGAGTTTTAGGTGGTTGTTGCCATGGATTTTTGCGTGACTGAAGCAGGGGGTTGAAATAGATGGACGAAGGTTGAGACAACGGCAGCACCGATGGCTGCTGCCTAGCCGGATTCCGGCGTTCCGATGGTAAGGAGCGGCAGATTTGATGGGGGTGGGGAAGTTGTTGTGCGGCTATTCAGAGCTCTTTCCTTTGGGTGTTTTTGCTACTAGATTCAGAATTCATAGGGGGCATTAGTTTCTCTTTTCAATGGAGATTAAAGATGAAGAAGAATAGTTCCAAAAGGGACGGTGCGGTTGTTTTTCAAAAGGGATTTGATTTTTGTTTTTAGATAAGAAGGTTGCTATCAAGGTGAAATCTGATCCCTCCTTTTCATGTTATTTTATCCAAAGATTCC
>ML317490.1:0-29372 GCA_005239505.1 Nicotiana paniculata
GAAAGATAAATTAGCTCTTCGTGCTCTCAAGTGTGTCTTCCTTGGTTATTCTCGTGTTCAGAAAGGATATCGTATTTACTCACCCGATCTTCGTAAGTACCTTATGTCAGCAGACGTCACATTTTTTGAGTCCAAACCTTTCTTTACTTCTTCTGACCACCTTTATATATCTGAGGTCTTACCAATACCGACCTTTGAGGAGGTTACTATAGCTCCTCCTTCACCTTCCGCCACAAAAGTCTTAGCCATTCCAACTATTGGGGAGTCTAGTGTGGCTCCTCCTACATCCCAGCCACAGGAACACCACTCTTGACTTATCATCGTCGTCGGCACCAAGCATCCGGCCCTGCTGATTCTCGTCCTGCACCTGATCATGCTCCTGCTGCGGACCTGTCTNATCCTCATTATGTCGGTTTAAGTTATCATCGTCTGTCATCACTCTATTATGCTTTTATCTCTTCTTTGTCCTCTGTTTCGATCCCTAAGTCTACAGGTGAAGTATTGTCTCATCCAAGATGGAGACAGGCTATGACTGACGAGATGCGGGCCTTAAGGCGATCAATCTTGCCATCCGGACCAACCTTGACAGCATATACCCAGCGACAACCAATAGTAGATTTACCTGAAGGAAGAGGAACGAGCTCCCAAGTACTCTCAGATGCTCGCCTTGTTGCCAAGGGATACTCTCAGATATTCGGGCTCGATTACAGTGATACCTTCTCTCCCGTGGCTAAGGTAGCATCGGTTCGCCTTTTTCTATCCATGGCTGCTGTTCGCCATTGTTCTCTCTATCAGCTGGACATTAAGAATGCTTTTTTGCACGGTGACCTTGAGGATGAAGTTTATATGGAGCAACCACCTGGGTTTGTTGCTCGGGGGAGTCTCATGGCCTTCTATGTCGCTTGCGTCGGTCACTTTATGGTCTAAAGCAGTCTCCTCGAGCCTGGTTTGGTAAGTTTAGCACAGTTATCCAGGAGTTTGGAATGATTCAGAGTGAAGCTGATCACTCTGTGTTTTATCGGCACTCTGCTTCGAGTCTCTGTATTTATCTGGTGGTCTATGTTGATGATATTGTCATTACCGGCAATGATCAGGATGGTATTACTAAATTGAAGCAACATCTCTCTCAACACTTTCAGACTAAGGACCTTGGCAAACTAAAGTATTTTCTAGGTATTGAAGTCGCTCAGTCTAGCTCAGGTATTGCGATATCACAACGGAAGTATGCCTTAGACATTCTTGAGGAGACAGGAATGATAGGTTGTAGACCGATTGCCACTCCGATGGATCCGAATTCTAAACTTCTGCCAGGATAGGGGGAGCCGCTTAGCGATCCTGCAAGATATATGCGACTGGTTGGTAAACTAAATTATCTCACAGTGACCAGACCTGATATTTTCTTTCCTGTGAGTGTTGTAAGTCAGTTTATGGATTCTTCGTGTGATAGGCACTGAGATGCAGTTGTCCGCATTCTTCGGTATATAAAATCGGCTCCAGGCAAAGGGTTATTGTTTGAGGATCGAGGTCATGAGCATATCGTTGGTTACTCAGATGCTGATTGGGCAGGATCACCTTCTGACAGACGTTCTACGTCTGGATATTGTGTTTTAATAGGAGGCAATTTGGTGTCTTGGAAGAGCAAGAAACAAAACGTAGTTGCTCGATCTAGTGCAGAAGCAGAATATCGAGCAATGACTATGGCAACATGTGAGCTAATTTGGANTAATCCTATATGTATTAGGAGTAGGACATGTATTATCTATATATAGGGCTCATTGTCATTGTATGGTGTGAATAATATATTATTTTCTCCCGTGCGTTCTTACACATGTAATTAACAATACTGAGACTGAGACTGAGATATGAAGTGATATGCTATAACAAGACTGAGTATATGACATCAAATAATCACAAAATGAGATAGCAATATACGACCACTCGGGTCTCAGCATTTTCGGCGTGAAGCCTAGCATTTATACTTAACATAATTTCTAACTTGTTCACAGTTACCACATTAATAGAAGCACAGATATCATCATGGAATAATCACTAAGCGGTGCCATGGGGTAAACCAGGCCACAAATACTCGGTGCATGCCCTCACGCCCGTCACTTGGCATGTGCGTCACCTCAACAATAGTCATAAATCATTTAGCTCGGGGTTTCGAACCTCAGAACCAAGTTTGGAAACGTTACTTACCTCAAAACCGGCTAAAATACTATTCCGCAGTGCCTTTGCCCCTAAATTCGGCCTCTGAGTGCTCCAAATCTACCAAGTTCAGATTTTTATCATCAAATTATGCTTAAGGAATAAATTCCAATCGAAAAATATCAAATTTAGTCCAAAACTTGAATTTGGTCAAACCTGACTCCCGGGGCCACGTCCCGAAACTCAGAAATTTTTATACAAAACTGTTTTCATCATCTTACGAGTCCGTACATATAAAGAATACTAAAATCGGAGTTCGTTTGACCCCTCAATTCAATCCCTAAAGGTCTCAAAATTTCAAGCCCTAAACCCACCTTTTTCTACTGATTTTCGTGAATTTAACACTGATATTATGTTCTATAATCATCCATAAATGATTTTTAAGGTCCAAAACACTTACCTCTGTGAAGAACAATGATTTCCCTCTTCAAAAATCGCCCCCAAAGCTCTCTGTCCGTACAAAAATGGTGTAAAAAAGGTTTAAGTCGCGGAGGGTTTAATTATATACTGCCTAGTGATTTCTTTATTGCAATCGCGGCAAAAGCCACGCGATCGCGGTTCACAACAACTCAACCTCACGCGATCGCAACCAAATGCACGCGATCGCGAAGACCAATTGACCTCACCCCCCACGCGCCAGGTTAGCTCTACGCGATCGCGATCTAGCTCACGCGATCGCACTTCACCTTCTTCTAAACCTATGCGATCGCACCCCGATTCACGCGATCACAATGCATAAAATTTGCTTAGCCCTCAGAGTGTTCTACGCGATCGCAGCCCTTGCCACGCGATCGCGATTCACAGATCCCTGCTGCACAAAAACCAGAAAACCAGCGATTCTCTAAGTCCAAAAATGCTCGTTAACCCACCGAAATCAATCCGGAGCCCCTCGGGACCCCAACCAAAGTTACCAACACATCATAATTGATTATTCAAACTTAGTTGCACTCTCAAAACACCAAAACTAACATCAAAACACCAAAATTACATCGGATTCAAGCCTAAGATCTTTGAAATTTCTAAAATCCACTACTGTCGGAATTCCATTCTGACCCCGGTATCCTATTTTCCACTGCCGATCAGAAATCACCAAAAACTAACTTTCGCCAATTCAATCCTTATTCTAAACCGGTCCTCACAAAAATATTCCGAACACACTCCTAAATCCCAAATCACCTAACGAAGATATCCGAACCATAAAATCCGCATTCCGAGGTCGTTTCCCCATAAGTAAACTCTCAGTTGACTTTTCCAACTTTAAGGCTATTTTTAAGGACTAAGTGGCTAAACTCTCACTACAACCATTCCGATTTCAAGCCTACCAACTCTAACACATCAATAATTGTATAACCAACCTATGACCAGTCAAGAATAGTAATTATGATGCAGGTTCTACGTAACGACGGACCGGGTCGTTACAATTCACCTCCTCATTCCCCCATTCTTTCTCTTTCACACGATCACAGCTTTTTTCTTTTTCTATGTGGGGATACATATTTAGTGTTATCTTTTTTTATCACTAAGCTCTCACAATTTTCACCATATAGGTTACTGTTTTCAAGCAACGAGCAAGTAGAGTAGCAGCTCTCAACGAAAGATTGATTGGAATCAAAGTTGGTGACTTTTGGTGAGACCAATGCCTTGGTGTCTATGGTCGTATGGCAATCTCTCTCTCTCTCTCTTACATGTAAAATATTACTTACCCATTTATGTTACAGCCATGTTAAAGAAGGGCTTCTGCTTGGGCAGCTTTATGGGAACCGGTTTACTATAACACTTCGGTATAGTTGTGCTTCAATATTTCATTTGTCCATTTCTTGTGGGGATCCAGACAGTAGATGAATACCATTTTCCTCTCTTTGCTCTTGTTCCTTATTCTTCGAAGTATGATTGTAAAGCTTGCTGATTATATGACATGTTATGTGATGGGCTGAAACTGAATCTTTTCAGGGGAGTGTTGGCAGAGTCTCAGGATATAATTAAAGCATCAGCAGTTGCCCTAGGAGAGCATGGATTTATAAACTATTTTGGTTTACAGGTAATTTGTAATGTGCAGATCTTTTTATCTTGGTTTGGTGGATAAGTTAGCTTTCTTGAAATCCAGTCTAGGCCTTTCATTTGTTGTTCTTCTTAAGGATCTCTTTCAGGAAGAGGCTTTATAGAAACTCTTGGAATCCCTCCAACCTTATTTTGCTTCAGAGAAACTCACTAATGCATGTTCCTTTTTTTATCTTCCAATGTCTCATTCATATGTGCATATGGTTCCCTGTCAGTACAGTTAATTCATTATTATGTCAGCATGTGAGGTAAATATGAGCTACAATTTTGAAATTACTGTTATGCTTGGAGCTTATCTTAGCCGTGCACTTTATGGCATTTTAATGACCAACAAAAAGCCCGTACTCGACATGATCGAGGCAGATTAGTGTTCGTGTTTAATGACATTTTCTGGTTAATGTTGGTTGACTCCTTGATATTCTTTCAATTCTTTTCTTGGCTTTTCATTTTTCTCTTTGGATTTTGGAGAGTTTTAATGAAGTTCTTAATTTTGAAAATAAAACATGAAACTCCTCCTTCATATGCTAAGCCTGAGTTTGACTTTTGACTGGCAAGTGAACTGTGAAAAGTCACCAATATGCCAAGATTTTGATGGGTACCATGTTCTTGTTGTCTATGCAAATGGTATAGCGGTTTGGCAGCAGTTCTGTGCCAACCCATCTAATTGGAGCTGCGTTATTGCGTGGAGAGTGGAAAGCTGCTGTCAGCTTGATTCTTGATCCAAGAGAAGGGGATATCCTTTGCTATTTCACTTTATCCATAATTTGCTTCTTATTTTCATGTTCTTTCAACCCTTAAACATGAAAGTTCTCTTCCCCATCAATTTTGTATTACAAAAATATGCAGTATTATGTGTGTCTGTAGGAAAGAATTGTTCTCCTCAGCTTTAACCTTGAATACAGAAGAATGCCATCAGTACAGTAAGGGAGTATTACAAGGAAAGTGGTGATATTGATGGGACTCTAAGGCAGTTACCTCGACATCTGGTTGCTGAAAGGGCGATTGTAAGTTCCGGTTAACAACACTGAGTTTATCTCTCACTTGAGCCCTTTAGTTATTATTTATAATTTTCAAAAAGCTGAAGTCAGCCTCTATTATTATACCTAGAAGTCCGACTTCCCAAAAGTAAGTGAATGTTGTTGCTCATAATAAGTATCACCATTGAATGACTTGCAATAATCTAAGTTTGCATTACCTTTTTTAATTTATAAATTTGTATTTTGCTTTTTTTGACATTCTGCATTACATTATTTGTGCTGTCCTTGACTTTCAAAGTAATTGAGTTTCTCTTAGATAGAGCAGAAGTTTATATTTTTGTTCTAATGTTTATAATTAAGCAATATATGTGATACAAGATTGTGTTATTATGTCTTACAATTGACATTTCCTGTCAACATTATAAAGTTGCAGTGCCTGAAAAAATCTCCTGGAAACTGTCTACAAGCTCTGAAGGGGATACCCAGGACTCTCCGAATGATGTGAGTGACATTTATTGCAGGATTCATTATTCTTCTTGTATTTGACATATTTATCTGAAATTTAGTGATCGAAAGGTAAACCAAGAAAGTGCAAATTCTTGCAAGTCATTATTCCTAGTCACTTCCCTTGACTCGAGTCTTTGCGTTTATGAACACGTTTTATCTATCTGAGATTTGCATTTAAATAATTCCTTTTCTGAGCTCTCTGAAAAAGTGTCTTCATAGTACGCTAAGTTATCAGTTCTGGCAATTGTAGAGCCAATGCCTACTCGTTGGTTTTGTTGAACTACTGTTATTTTCAAGTCAAAGTTTCTTTCTTACTGCTAAAGCTGTTATTGTTTCTTGAGTTTGTCCGTACTCGGTAGCAGCTTATTACTTGGGTGTCACCATCGGCTACTTCATCAAGAAAACGTCTCTCCTCCCTAAGCTTTTCCACAGCCCTCAACTCCCCTCGGCCATTTCAGGAAGAAACCCTTCTTAATTACTTGTATTTAAATTCTTGAAAAGTTCTTCTCAGTACCTGACTTTTCTAGTACTATAAGATCTAAAAGTCTTCTACACTTTTTTGGTTATGTATCAAACCTCTGACCGTACAGTTCAAAGAATAACTCGTTTTGCTGTAAGGTAAACACCGTGCACCGTTGGCCTGATTCTAAACCAGAGTTGCGGAGTTAAAGAAGGTGAAGCATCCTAGTCATTGAAAAGCTATCCAGTTTCATAGAGCTCTACAGCTTCTAGCTTCTTCCAAGAGTGTAAAGCCGTAAATATCAATTGATCATGAGATTTAATGGGCTTAAAGGGGCTGAGGGTACAGAAAAGGGTCATGCATAACTTTTCAGGTTTGAGCTTTTATAGTGATACATATCTTCTCCTTTTTAGGTATGTACATAGCTATCAAAGTTATCTTTGGAACCATGCAGCAAGCATGAGAGTGCAAAAGCATGGTTTGCGTTTTCAACTTCTATTAGCTATTTTTCTTACGTATATATATTGATCAGAATGTACTTATGGCTACTTGGCTGTACAACTGATTCTCTTCTGTTTTCATTGCCCCATATCATAGGGTTTGACCAAGTTGTGTTGGGAGATCTGGTTTATTCAAAGGAGCTACCTAAAGAGAAAGAAACTTTTGTTGCTGAATGTGAAGACGTGACTGGCAACGACATGGATGATTATAACAATCTGGATGAGACTGATCTTCCTGAAGAAAAAAATATATCAGTCAAGGTTGGTATCTAGATTGTCTGAGCACAAGAGATGTTCCTTAAATTTCTAAGCGAAGAGCTTCTATGAAAACATTGCATGATAGCTTGGTTCTTATGTATTCCCTCCATCGGTACACGTAGCTCTCATTTTATATGCAGAGGACAGAGTATAAGAACCCCTAGTAAGATTAAACAAAGGGCCTTTTAACTCCCTAGCTCACTCTCCAAGTCTCCAGCTTGATAAAACTCGAAACAAGCCTGCATTTTGTACGTAAGTTCCTCCCTGACAGTATTGTATAGAATATGTTCCAATGAAATTACCAAAGGAGGGATACACATAATTATAAGCCTTTATCGCTATGATTTTGCATTTAATGGTGAAGTTATCATTAGGGTTAAGACTTACAGGGGGCTCTAAGCAGGTGGTATATCATAGACATGAACTTACTTGCATGGATGGTTAGTGGCTTGCTACCACTTGGCTTTAAGAGGCTCTGCTGCTGAATATGCAACAACAACTATGCCTCAGTTCCAAGCAAGTAGGGTGGGCTATATGAATCCTTACTGTCCATGTTTTGCCATCTCATCTTAGGCCATGTTATACAAATAAAATAAAAATAAGAAGTACTAGAAGTTCTCTATGTTTCTACTGGCATAATGCTTGCTAAATCCTTTCCGCTGAAAAAAAAGGAGGATGCCAAATGCAACTTTGTAACCTGGATGATCCCCCTTTAACCAGTTGCACAGTGAAACAAATGGTGTTAGTTTGCTATATATTCTGCAGGATTGTCAGTTATAATTATGATACGGGTGCAATACTGGAATAGTTTCTTTTCTGATGTTCAACACTGCATCCATTTTAATTTTTGATGCTAAAAAGTTCACATGTTTGCAAACTCATGCCTACTGAGGTTGCTGAGAGGTAAGGGAGATGTTAAATTGATTAAAAGGTTCTGTTTTGGTACCTCTTCTGTATTGAATTTCCTCCCATTGCTTGGTATTGAGGCGTACTTGTTGCTGGTATTGTTTGGTACCTTTGTTTTTTCTCTGAGCAGTTCTCATCTGTCTAATATAAGTCAAGTGATAATTGCCTTTTGGCAGGCTATAAATGAAGAAGACCTTATATCTGGTACATATACCGTCGAAGATGTACTTCTACCTTTGCCTGGGTAAGATAAGATAATAGAAAGTTTATAATATTCTTTGAGTTATTGTTTGCTTTTGTTTGTGAGACATATTATAATGGCAGGTCTAGAGTTATTTATCCATCAAATGACATTGGGGAAGTTTACTGTGACTTGGCACAGAAGGTATTTTGTCTTCATCCAAATTGCTGAGTTCGTTGATGCATGTGCTCTATTATACTTTGCCAATTATTACCTTTTCTCCCCTTATGTGTTCTGGCGTGACATTGTTAAAAGAAAGATGCAGTGAGGGATGCGAGGTTTTTGTTCCTTTCTAAAGAAAAAAACTACATGTTACTTGAAACTAGCTGGGTTTGACAGTATCATGGCATTCTATCGCTGAGGGGGATAGACCTGTAGCTATGAACAAGGCCTTGACTCCTATTTAACAGGCTCTTGTTTCTTTGAACGCCCTTTTTCCTTTTCTCTGTGGATTGTTCCTCTGGCTGGGTCAATTTTGTCTGAGAAAATGCAGCCAAGCTGCACAACGTATTCCTTTCAAGCTCTTTTCCTGAGTGATATAAGTTATCTGCAATACTTTATTTATAGTTTCTACATGGTACTTGAAGCTAGCTGGGTTTGACAGTACCATGGCATTCTATTGCTGAGGGGGATAGACCTGTAGCTATGAACAAGGACTTGACTCCTATTTAACAGGCTCTTGTTTCTTTGAACGCCCTTTTTCCTTTTCTCTGTGGATTGTTCCTCTGGCTGGGCATCAATTTTGTCTGAGAAAATGCAGCCAAGCTGCACAACGTATTCCTTTTAAGCTCTTTTCCTGAGTGATATAAGCTATCTGCAATACTTTATTTATAGTTTCTATACAGCGTCTAAGTGCTCTAACAAAAAAGCGTGCAAAGCCGAACAAAATTCAGCTGTCTCATATAATTTTCCGTATATCTATATGACAATCATATCTTGGTTCATATTAGGATTATTAACATTCTGCTACAATGATGACCAACTAACCATAATCTAGTTAATATAACGATGTTTTGCAATTCAAGAAGTGTATTTAGCTTCTGATTTAAATTTTGAAGTACATGGAGAAGTAGAATGATTTAAAGACGCCTGTGAAGTTATCAATACTTTCGTCCAGTCCACTTGTGATGACTGACACATATCTACTCTCTTTTATTTTGTTCCCTTCTAACTCGCAATCATTACTGGTCAGGATGGTATCAGCTTGACAGAGACTGTGCATAAGATCAAGTGAGTAAAACATGTTTCGTTAAATTTGAATAATTGATCCACTTTTTCATTAGCTGCTTGATAATTTTTTGGTAAGTAAATCTTTTAGAGTGTACATCAAGGCAGTATTATACGGTACAATAAATCACAAACATTATCCAGCTTGCTAAACTAGCTACACAATGTGACATACTATGCATTAAAAGACATAGCATCAAACAGTATCAACAAAAAAAATAGTATCAAACGAGGTCATATCTTTTGTCCTTTTTCCATCTTTTGTACGATCCTCTTGGGAATGTCGCCATAACCTTTATGGTTAACTCCTGAATAACGTCTACATGTAGAATGGTTATTATCTCAACATGCATGCCTTCTTTTCAATATATGTTGCCGACGAGGATTTTCTCAACCTAGGTAATTATTTCCTCCCTATTCCACTCCTGTCTCCGCTCTCCCATGCTTGGCATGCTGATATTTATATAGAATTATACGTTTCTTAATGCTCTCGGCTAGTACAGTTTCACCCTCATCACTCCTCGTAATTCTCCTCGCTGCTCGCATCTCTCCAGCAATGTTGTATATCTGATAAGAGGTCTATTGCTCCCTCTTTGTAACCCTGAATGGCAGCCCCACACCCTTTTCAAAGTCCAAAATTATTTTCTCCAACCCAATTTAAGAGTTCACTCTCTTCTCCCGCTTTCCCCAATATCGTATTGCTTTATGTCTAATTTTTTTTCCTTCATTCCATTGCTTCCCCCTGATCCATCTCCCTTTATGATGTGCAACTCTTAAAGCCAGCAGAATTGTTGCCATTATGCCAGAATACTCTAAATTCATTCTCGGTAAGTATAGAGTATTCTTCTTGTTTCTGTCATAACTAGGAATCTCGGCTTTTTGGCATTTTTCCTGATCACATAACTTTTCTTATTTATTTAAGTCAAAACTTTATTTATTGCTACTAGCCTGAACTCCTATGCCATGTGAGGGAGGTCACGGATTCGAGCCGTAGAAACAGCCTCTTGCAGAAATGCAGGTAAAGGCTGCGTATGTTAGACCCTTGCGCATAGCGAGAGCTTAGTGCACCGGGCTGCCCTTTTGCCTGAACTCCTATATCTTATATAAGAGGCCTCTCGTAAGTTGTTCATAACCAAAGCGATATAAGAAAGTTCTCTCATTTTCTTTCTCCATATGGTATCAAGACTTACACTACTTTTCCTACTTTCCTAAGTTTGGTAGTCTTGAGTTGACTCTTTTTAGTGACCGTTTTTGCAATGCTGGTCGTTTTCTATATGATTGTTTTGATATCACCTTTCACTATTTTGATCTATTTCCACCACTATTTTGGCAACACTTGCAGTTTCATGTTTATCTTGATTTAATTCGTCAATGACCTGTAAACCTTTACCTTATCAAAAAAAAAAGCAAAAATTCGTCAATGACCTGTCAAGTCATCATTGCCAAAGCTAACCTGTCGAATTAGCAGTGTATATTTGTATGGTATTGCCATGTCGCCATCTAGCAACACATCTTTGTCTAGTTAGCGCCATATCGCTGTCTGGCGACACATCACTATTCAGTTATCACGCCGTCATCGTCCAGTAATATGTCAGTGCACGTTGCTGTTCAGCGCCATTGTTAGAGAATGCTATGCTTGTTCCCCATCTTTTGTGCAAGTATTTCCAAATGGATGTTAGTGGTTATGGGCTACTCTACTCATCGAAGGTTGCTTTCCGGCCTTCCTCAGTTTTAAATCTGTTCTTTTCGGCATAAATTATTCGATGATTGACATCATCTTAGTTCCTTTACCTGGGAAGTTCAGACTCTAATGAATATTACCATCTTCGATAATCAGCGAGCTGGGTGTTTCCCTGAATCTGTAACTAATAATTTGACCCTTGACGTCTGTCATCAACAAATCAGCTTTTATATTATCCTCTGTGGCCTTCTCTAATCTACCAGAAATGGTTCATGTTCCATAGATGAATAGGAACCAACTAAATTAATGATTAGAATACCTCTTTTTTAGAGCATTAGACTGTGTGCTAAACTGTCCATCGATCAAGATGCAGGTAAAAATTTACCTAAATCTGTTAAATGTGCTGTTGAGGTAAAGTGCCATCTATAAAATTCTCTTTAAAAAGACCTTGCAGAAATCAAGCCTACGGCCTTGATACCATCTGATTTACTTTTCTCTTTGCTGTACATTTCTTTAGCATAATAGATTTCTTGCACAAAAGAAAAAAGGAAGGAGATCATGTGCGGAAAAAGTGTTACTTGATGCTTTCATTAGCATTAACCCTTAAATAGATTGAAGTCTGAAGTTATGGAAGATAAAAGAATTAATTTCTCTACTCTACGGTCTCTATAATTGTTGCTATAGATGATCTAATGTTATTTATTGAACTTAAACCCTCCCTTATGCCTGCTCCTTTTGGGCCTTGTCCTCCTCTTTGTTGCAGGGAATTCTCCATAACTAATATGACGGGAGCTTACAGACGTGTGTTTCAAAAGCCAAAGGATTTTGAATGGTAGGTCAGACATGGTTGCACATAGCTAGTTTCAGTTTACTCCGTTGTCATGTTGTTCTATCCCTTACAGGTTTGCTTGAATTCTGTTCAGCAGCCCAAGGGTGTGCGATTTGCTGGCTGTACAAGTGTTAGGGTTTGTTTGGACCTGGATCTGAAAAGATTTCTCAAGATGGCATTTTCCCAAACTTGAGTTTTCAGTTTATTCGCATGTGGATCATTGTAAACCTTGGGTTTGTACAGCACAAGATAATAATACTAATAATTTTGTCAACCCTTATTGCTTATAACTATTTTTATTCATTATAATCATCAATATGAATGTACTTCAACGTTATTAGTACTTTTGCTACTATTATCATAATGAATGCACTTGAGGTTTTAAAATGAATTGAAATCTCAGTAAACTGCTCTGTATCTGAGTTGTAATTGTGAATTCATGATTGATCTGAGTAATATATGCCAGTTTACAAAATTTAATTTGGATATACTTTCTAGAATTCTGATTATCTCCCTTGATACGCATACCGTCGATATGCGCTTGTAAGTTATTGTTGTATTTGAGAATTAAGTTTCCATTTTCGTCTTTTTTGAAGCCATTTATTGTTTTTTGTAGGGAATTGATTAGTTACACTGATGGAACTATACCTCTAGCTGAGACAGATTTTGATGTCATTGCCAAGTCAGCAAAGAAAAGCAAGGCCAGAGAGGAGAACTCAGTCAATGGAAGCGAGGAACTTCCTGCTGATGATGGTACATCTTCAGCAATCTGTGAAGGTGGTGACATACTTCCGGGAAAAGGTCGCGAGGAAAAGATTAACAGTGAAGCGAGAGTGCAACCAGAGGAATCTCTGAGTGGTGGTAATGCTCAGGAGATCCAGATGGCTCTCAAGCTGAGCTTTACACTACCAGCTTCTTGCTATGCAACTATGGCCGTGAGGGAGCTGCTGAAAACGTCCACTTCTGTACGTTAATTGACCGTACTTATCATTTCAGTGTGAACTTTTGTTGCTTCTTCATATTGCATATAATGATAGTAGTGATATAGTTGTACTCTAATAGGAGCGACTCCGATTGATGTGGTGCATGAATGAAAACTAATAATTCATACTTGCTATGCAGGTTGCATTTCACAAGTCTCTAAATCAGTAAGCAAATGCTCAGCAACAAAGAAAGTCTTCGCTTGTGAAGTGGTTAGCTCCACCAAGTACCTGCCTGCTCGTCTAATTCCCTGCCCATAAAGAGGTGAGGAGAAACTTCGCAAATGAAACTCTACTAGGATAAAGAAATCCGACTGAGAAAGTTGTCTCTCATTCCGCTGATCCCAAATCTACATCCGCAAGCTTCCCGACAACATTGTTTTCCAGTGATCAACGTGATTCAGGGTCTGCCAATTGCATTTGTGTTCCAGAAGGAATTCTGCTACAGTTTTCAGCTCTCTGCCCCTCCCAACTGGAGACATGTTATAGGCTTATTTCTTTCATTTGGATTGCGTAGCCGCCTTTTATTCTTTTTCTCCTTTTAATTTACTTAAGTTTGCTGATGTTATAGGGGTTAGAAAATCTGAGGTAGAGTGTAAGAGTCAATTTGAATCGGATGAACCATCATCTGAAGCAAAAATTCCAATTTGTATTATGCTTAATTATTCATCTGGACGAAATGCTATTACTGCTAGTTTCATGGTTGTTTCTCTGTTATGGTGCCATGTAACACCAATTACTCATCTTTCTTGAGCTGAGATTGCTTTCTTGTAAGTTATCAGCATTGTCACGATCTTACTAAGTACATATATTTTATAGAAATCATGGTTGTTTATTTAAATCCAATTTTCCAATCTCATGGTACATAGAATTATTATTTAACATATATCCAACTTTTTTATACATAAAAAGTAGCCACAGTAGTAGACAGACAAAGAAGGTAGTTTAATTCTTTTTAACCTCCACAGCCCCCACATCCACCGCCCCCACATCCACCACCTCCGCTGCCACAGCCACCACCTCCGCCCGAACTACTCGTCCCTCCACCACCGCCATCACCACTGTAAGCACTAGTTATAACAGCAGCCGTGGCAACAGTTGCAGCAGTAGCTCCTAAAATAACCATTCCACCATCTTTCGTAATTGCTGAGTTTTTGGGTGTGATTTCACCCTTTTCGACATCACGGTTCGCTTTTAAAGGCGGAGGAGGGGGAGCAAAACCGGTCACATTCCGTATCACTGGTTGGCTCGTTTTCTTTCGCCTACCATTGCAAAGACAACACAAAATCAAAACTAGAGCTGCTACAGAGCCACAAACTATGAGTGCAATAGCATATGCTTTCATCTTACAATAACTTCTTCAATTTTACTCAAACTAAAAAAGTCTTGCTTTTATAGCATCAGATAGCGTAACCAAGGCAGTCCTACTTCCAATTTTCTACCAAATTAGAGCTTGGAAACTAGATGGAAGTTCTCTACAGTAGACTTTTGGCTCCCTTTGAAGTCTTATAAGTATCAATTTATTGTTTCTTTTCGCACAAGAAATATAAATAGAGGCAAGACCAAGGCCTTATATATTTTAAGTCGTCATAATTGTCAACATTGTAGTTGAGTGGAAGAGAAGAAATGTGGCAATTTCTTTGAATCTTTCTCTTGCTTAATTCCATGCTTAAGTATGTCTAGTAGATCATGAAGTTGTTTGTTGAGACTACTAGTTGAGTTTCTGAAATGAGTCATCCATAATAATTTACTTTTGAAAGAGAAGAATAAAAGAGATTTGAAAAGTTATTTTGTAACTACTCCACGTAATTACTACCAATTCTCACTGGAGTTTAATTTCTTCCCCTCAATTACATCCAATCCCATGTTGACCAAGTGATTCCTTGGTTAGACAAACAACCCAAAATTGTGTAATTATGCCCAACATCAATAGGTAGCGAAGAAGAGGCGGATCCAAGATTTCAAAAAGATAGGTGCACTATACGAAGAAGTGAATCTAGAATTTATAGTTGACGGGTTTAACTAAGTCTCTTACCATGAACCCACTACATTTTTAAAATTATAGGTTCAAAATTATATTCTTTTTGAAATTTTAGTGATTTTCACTTATATATCTATACTTCGTGCCGAAAATAAGACAGTCTAGAGTAGGATTTGAACCGCCAATATCACTTGTAGAGGTGTACCAAGTAATTATTGCATCATAAGAGTCTTTGGGCACGGGGGCATGCACTGTTTTGAAAAAATATAACATTGTTATACATAATTTAGGCAGGGGAGTATGGTTCACCTGAACCCATATGCATTAACCTAGATACGCTGCTGGTAGTGACGCAGAAATAACAGGGACTATCAGATGTTTGATTGCTATTCACCTTGCTGAAGTATGTTTGAGGTTAACAAATACATTGAACTGCTTGTTTCAAGATCAAGTCACCATCAAGATCCTGAAAAAAGGATTGAGTTTAATTAGTATCCAATATATTTATTAGATTCATCCATCAGTCTTATTGATGCGGTAGTATCAATTTCTGTGCATGTTGCATTTCACAAGTCTAGCTCTAAATGAGTAAGCAATATCGAGCTACCTTGGCTTTCAAGTGGTTAACTCTACTAAGTACCATGTAATACCAGTTAGTAAGGGTAGCCAGCCGGTGCGCTAGCTCCCACTATGCACAGGGTCCGAGAAAGGGCCGGACCACAAATTTACAATTGTCTATTGTACGTAACCTTACCCTGCATTTTCGCAAGAGGTTGTTTCTATGGCTCGAACCCATGACCTCCTAATCACATATAATACTAGCAGGGGCGGAGGTAGTGTAGTAGCTACGGTTCGGATGAACCCAGTAACTTTTGCTTAAACCTTATATTTATATTAGAAAATTCATTAAATATATAAAAATATTTAATTGTGAACCCATTAACTACAATGAGCTAAGGTTTAGTGATAAAGATCAGAACCCATAACCTTCAAATTCTGGCTACGCCTCTAAATACTAGTTAGTCTTTTTTTTTAATGCTGAGATTGTTTCATTTTGTAATGGTCAGCATTGCCACGATTTATATGTACATGTTTTATAGGATGGAAATACGTGCAGACATTCATAGAAATCATGGTTCTTTATAGAGCAAAAGCATAAATTACCCATTAAACTTGTCTGGAAAAGTCATTTAATTAACTCTATTGTAAAAAATATTTACAATACTTATGTTACAAATAAATTTCTCTCAATCAATGTATACAACACAAATTCATTTTTCCTATCTCATGATACACTAAAAGTAGCCAGAGGCCACAGCAGAAGACAGACAAATTAAGAAGATAATTCTCTCTTTTTAATCTCTAGCGTCTCAACATCCACCACCACCGCCACCACAACCACCACCTCCACCGCCACAGCCACCACCTCCACCCCAACTGCTGCTGCTAATCCCTCCACCGCCGCCACCACCACCACCCCAACTGCTGCTGCTAATCCCTCCACCGCCGCCACCACCACCACTACTACTGTAAGCACTAGTGATAACAGCAGCTCTTGTTGTGTTCTTGGGTGTAATTCCACCCTTTTCAGCATCACGGTTCACTTGTAAATGAGGAGGAGGAGGAGGCGAAGAACCAGCAGTTACATGGTGGCTTGTTATCTTTCGGAAAACGTTGCAAAGGCAAATCATAATAAAAAATAAGGCTATATTAGAGCCAAAGAGTATGAGTGCAATAGCATATGGTTTCATGTTGTGATAACTTCTCAATTGGTACTCAGCTGAAAACTCTTTCTGACCATGCTTTTATAGCATCAGATTTCTATAGAAATTTGTTGAAGAAGTTTATTAGATTGTACTTACCAGACATGAGCTTGGAAACAAGTTGGAAATTCTCCTCAGTAGACATTTGGCACTTTAAGAGTTTTAACTTCTAAAAGTACTATATAATTATATTTCTTATTGCACTATACATATAAAAAATATACGAGTAAGCCATTTCATTTGCGTAGCTAGTCGTCACAATCGTGATATTGTAGTTGAGTGAAAGAGAAGAAATGTGGCAGTTTCTTTGAATCTTTCCCTTTGCTTCATATATTCCATGCTTAATTATAGTTTGGTAATTCAACCCTAATTATAAGGTCAGTATATGGACTTCGGAGCAGTGGAAATGACACCAGGTAATTACTTTTAAGTAGGCTGTTTAAAATATATTCACAATTTACAACGTATTTAAATATTAACTTCAGGATACGACGTCCTAGAGTTTAAACCTCAAAGTTCAATCAGGACATCGTGTCCTAAAGTTCGAAAACTGTGCCCACAAGTTCGAACTTTATGTCCTGAATTGTAAATTAGTAGTTCCGAATTTTAAATTAGCAGCTCAGAAATTCAGGATACTTAGTTTTGAAGTTTGAATGTAAATTGTGAAAATATTTTAAATTAACAGCAAACTTAAAAGTGGCTATTGCTGCACTTCACCCTTTGGAATACGCTATATGGTATCTGCTTGTAGTTTGAGTTTTAAAATCTAATCATGTTAAAATGTCCCAGTCGACGATTGATTTACTATTACACCAGAAAATATTTAAAAGAAGGTCTGGTAGTGATGCAACGTATCATTCGAGAAAAAGTGAAAAGTAATCAACTTCGACTAGTATATACTAATCCAGGTAGATATTTGAAATTGACTCGCAGATATTGCATAATGATCTTTCTCTGTGTGCCTTCGCCAAAATGCTTATATCTTGATCATGTTGCAATATCCAAGACTTTCTGGAAACTAGACTTCTAATTAAGGGCTACGGTATTACAAAAAATCACGCCTCACGGTCTAAGTGACTCGCTCTAGATTGAACTATATATATAGGTAAATAATTTAAATTGATGCAGACATTTGACATAGTGATTCTTCTAGCCCTACACGTCTTCATCAAAATGTAATTATATATTTAGGATAGAGCATCTAAATTAACTGTAAACACTTGGCTTTTCTAAAAACAAGACTTGAACGGCGCTGTTGCTGTGATTATAAGAGCAGATCAGACGACTATATAAAGCAAATCAAATTCCACAACAAATATGGAACCACCCTTAATTACCTGCAAAGATTGACGAAGTTGCTAATGGAATCTATAAGGATTTCTTGCTTATATTATCATAATTGCATATATTCTGAGTAATTTGCGCCAGAAATTGGCATATCCAGATTTTCCATCAGTACGTTGTTCCATGTTTTCTAAATATATTCTTGTTTCCACTTTGCTTTTCTCGTTTGAATCCTTTGCTTAATTTATGTATGATTTCAATGTTTCCGTTCAAAAGAACAATTTCAATATTATATATGTGATCAGCTTCCGGATCCAACTTATCTTTATATTTCTTAATGTTGCATTGGTTTAATTTGTAGAATAAAAATATGGATCTCTATGATAAGGAGGTTAAACTTACAATATTTCTCCTTTGAGATGCAACAAAATTAATACATTTCCTCGTAGAAACACTATTAAGGTTGAGATTATTAAAGCAAGGTATACTTAGTAAATTATGGACGATGATCGCTAATTTCAGAACTCTAACTACCTCGTAGTTTCGATAACAAAAGTAGTTTAAATTAAGGGGGAGAAGCACAATAGAATATGTAATATATTTATTAGTTTTGTGGTATATTTACCTTGATGAAATATGTTACGTTTGAGGTGAACAAATTAAGGCAGTAAACTACTTGGTTTCATGAATTCTCAGTCATGATAGTCTTTATACATCCCTTTTTGGTGCAAGAGGAGGGGCCGAGAAAGAGAAGGGAGAGTGAATGAGAATAAACCCTCGTACATAAATCTTGCATTCTTTTAACTCAAGTGAAACTACAATTAATGTCTTTGTACATTTTGGGAGGGAATCTTTGCGTAATTGGTAAAATTAGTGTATGTGACAAGAAGGCTACGAGTTCAAGCCGTGAAATAATCTCTTGTAGAAATGAAAGCTAAAGTTGCGGTCCTTCTACCGACCCCACGCATAACGGGAGCTTAGTATACAGAGCTGTCCTTTTTAGTTGCTCTATATCTTTATTGAGTTTTATGTAAAAAAATATTTACAATATTAATGGTACAAAATATTTTCGCACAGTTACAATACTAATGGTACAAAATATTTACACACAATTAATGTATATAACACAAATTTATTTACGACATATCCTTGTTGTAGATTAAAAGTACGTAGCCACAATAGACATAGAAGTAACTTTAACTCGTTTTAATCTCCATTGCCTCACAATCCACCGGCACCTGCGCCGGCAGCGCCACCACCCCTACCCCTAAACATCCCCTGCTCTCCACCAAGACAACGAATGCCCGCATCTACAGGGGCATGCACTGAAATTATGAAATTTTTTTGACAACACTATATTACAGAAAATAATTCACTGGCATATAACACAAAATCTTTTTTCCAATATCTCATGATACGCTAAAAGTAGCCACATCAGAAGACAGACAAAGAAGACAATTTTAACTATTTTTAATCTATATAGTCTTAACATCCACCACCACCGCCACCGCCACCTCCACCACCACAGCCACCACCTCCACCCCAACTGCTGCTGCTAATCCCTCCACCCCCAAACATCCCCCATCGACCACCACAACGTATGCCCGCATCTACAGGGGCACCAGTGTAAGGATATAAAGCACTACTGGCAAAAGCAGCCGTGTTTTTCTTGGGTGTAATAATTTCAGCCTTCTCAACATCACGTTTCTCTTGTAAAGGAGGAGGAGCACCACCACCACTGGCCGGGTGGCTCTTTTTCTTTCGGCCACCGCAATACAAAACCAAAACTACAGCTGCTACACAGCCACATGCTATGAGAGCAATAGCATATGCTTTCATCTTGTAATTATAACTTGTTTATAATATTGGTACTCTGGCGAATTAATATGAAAACTCTTTACATATATACTCATGCTTTTATAGCATCACATTGCGTAACCAACGGAATGCAACTTCAATTTTCTATTCAAGTTCCTTGAACAAGTTTTTATAAGATTGTACCGGATATGAGTTTGGAAATTAGATGGAAATTCTCCATAGTAGACACTTGGCAACCTTAAAAATTAACTATGAAGTACTATATATTTATATTTTCTTATTACAACGGAAATATAAAAGAGGGATAAGCTATTTTATTGCGCAGATAAGAGTTTATTTAAGTCAATAGTCACAACTGTGACGTTACTGTAGTTGAGTGGAAGAGAAGAAATCTGAGCAGTTTCCTTTGAATCTTTCTTTTGCTTAATTGCCGTATATGGTTCGTACTTAGTAGATGCATGGAATTTTTTATTATTATTGAAGATTTAAATCAAACACACTGCAGGATCATTATATTTGTTTCACTAGTCAAAGGACATTAAAAGAAAAGCAAAGGGGAAAAAAGCATTTGGATACATGGAAAAACTGATGAAAATCTTGGATATGCCAAAATCTGGCCAAAATTAGTCAGATTTTGCAACTACAGTAAGCAAGAAATCCTTGTATCCCCCATTATCAACTTCTTCCATCCTTGCAGGTAAGTTGTGTCACGTTCCAAACTATCCGAGATGATTGGTACCGAACTAACACGTCTGCCCGACGAACCTCTTTTTCAAATGTTTAACCATTTACACAAATATTGGGGGAAAAAAATAAGAGCAAGCCTAAAAGTATTTATTAATAATAAAAAATAAAATAGCTGTCCCCCAATACCTTAGTCAATTGATGAAAAAATCAACAATCACTCCAATAATGAGTTTCGGACTCTGAAATTAATTACATATTCGGGTTCGGGGATGAATGGTTTTTGATCCGAACCTCGAGTTTTGATCAAGCGGGCCAGCGGTCGATTTTTGACTTTTTGGGGAAAAGTTTGGGAAACCTAAATTTATGTATTGAAATTGATTTATTTAGCAATATTTAATGTTATTAAGTTAATTATGGCTAGATACGAGTGATTTGGAGGTGAAACTAGAGGAAAAGCGGTAATTAAGCAGTGAATGGCCTATGAATCGAGGTAAGTGTTGTGTCTAACCTTGACTTGAGAGATTAGGTGTAACACTCCTCAAATTTATAAAAGTTTCTAGACACGCTAATTATAGAATTAAATTATTATTATTATTATTTTTTTGCCTATAGTGATATATATATATATATATATATATATATATATACACTTAAATAATTGGATATACAATTAGGGAATATTAATATTTTTAATGTTACTAGTTACTAAGAATGAGTATTATTAACTATTAAAAGTGAGTATAAATAAATTCTTGTAAAAAAAAGAAAAAAAAGAAACCAAATAAGTCTTCAAGAAATTGGGCTAAAAGCCCATATAATACCATCTGTTCCAGCGACCAAAAGGCATAAAGCCTTGGCGAAAGTCAACAAGCCAAAACCACAAAAGTTTAGGAACAGAACTAAAGAGAAAATGCAAGAATATTAGAAACAGAGGCAGCGAACAATCACGCAGTCAACGGAAAATCTGGGATTCTTTACAAATCACTAATTCTTGAACTCAGGTATATAAAATTCCTTATTGTCAATTATCCTACAGTATAATAATTGAATAGTTAATTCCCTTCTTTCTCTATATCAACAATAAATTGCATGTTTAGGTGTGAAACTTTAAAATTGATTAAAACACACTAGTTGTTGTAGAATCGATTGTTTGACTGGTGTTAATTGGACCGGGGCCTACGTATTGGCTCAAGAAGTTTTGAGGTGAGTTGATATAACCCTTTACCAAAGTGGTTTAACTCACAAAAGTGTGCATACAAGGTGTTTGATTGGCTAAAAGAGTGAATATGTACTTAATTGAAGTGAGTGAGTTCCTATTAGCTTAGAATTATTTTAGTTAAAGTTAGATGGTTTATTTTAATACATATGCATAAATTTTCAGATTTTTGTGTTATTATTATATGCCATTTTCATGTTGAAAATTCATGCAAAAACAAGAATATTTAGAAATAAAATTTGAATATTTATTTCATTCTTATGCCATACCTTACATTTAAGCATTTTAGAATAAGTATGTTTGAAAGATTTAGACTTGAAAAGCACAAGAAGAAGTTTTAGAAAGAAAAGATTTTTGGGAGTATCCTTTATTCTGAGAAAGGGTCATCGTCCAGGCCGAGGGTCCTGACCAAGACGTTGACTTCCTGAAGCTACTTTTGCCAAAGTAGGGAGCACACGAGCCAAGGTGGTCTCGTTGCTGAGAATTTACTTAGCCATGCTAAGGTACGATACATGAGCGGTGAGAACCATGAAACGAGTGCCACCTCGTGGATTGAGCCTATTCGATCAGGTTGGGATCGAACCCGTGCCGATCACATGGTGACTAAGACAGAAATAGGTCAGGATAGTTGGAACTCCCAAAGTATAAAGTGAAGTATTTTTTTTAAGAAAGAAAAAGAAAAGAATTTCTTTTAGAATATTCATAAACTACTATTATGCAATTATTTTGGAATTGTTCTTAGAAGCTTTATGTTTTCTATGCATTTAGATTCTTTGCTTGTAATGTGTATTGTATTAAAGTTCGTCCCCTGACGTTGAGATTCACTGAGTACAATGGATAGTACTGACGTTCTCTTTTGGGAACCTACGTTGGTCTGCGGTGCAACGTAGGAATCGGTTTTGCAGGCGAACAGACTACTGGTTAGGACTTCCTTCTCTTCCGGTGTTATTGGTGAGCTCCGGTTTTGTTCGTGGAGTACTCCTTAGAGTCATCTTTATTTACTTATTTCTTTGTTTACTTAGAGAACTGGCCAGGAAATCTCATGTCCTGAGCAGTGTGTCCGTTTATCAGTAGAGACTTCATAGACACAGTCGGTGGGTTAAGATTAAGATGTTTTTGATAATAACTTAGCAGTATTTCATCGTTTACTACGAATAAAGTTTTGGAGTTGGTTTATTTTAGATATTTAAATTAATTAAAAGTATTTGGTTATAATATTGCCTCATTTCATATAAAGTTTGAAGTTATAATAGATTTGATAAGCGCAGATGGTTCGCTCGGTCATGTTTAGTGATCGGGTGCCGGTCCCGACTTGTTTAGAAAATGGGTCGTGACGAACTTGGTATCAGAGCCTCAGGTTTATGGAGTCCTAGGAGTCTATGAAGTCGTGTTAGTAGAGTCTTGTTTTTGGGTATGAAGCGCGCCATACTTATAAACAGGAGGCTACAAACATTTAGGAAAAGTCTCATTTTTTCATACTTTAGATCGTGCAGTAGAGCCTACCTCTAAGAAATTATCTAATGTATTCTTTTCTCCAAAACTCGTAGAAATGGATCGTACTCGCAACTCTGACACCGACACTCAGGATGCTACTCAAGAAACTATTGCTACTATTGTGGCTCAAGGCAGAACTAAAAAGGCTTCAACTAAGAAAAGGAAGGGTAAATCCACAAAGGGGGTTCAAGTACACCGGGTTGAACAAGAAGAAGGAGTGGAGCATGATGATCCAGTACCTCAGGATCCAGTGTCGCCTCCAACAGCAACTCCGAATCAGACAACTATATCTCCAAAGGTGGGTCAGATGTTTAATGCTATCAACAGTGCTATGGATATGTTTAAAGCCTTCATGGCCAACCAGAACGAGAGAAGAGATGAGATTCCACCTCAATCAAATAGACATCACAATTCTGAGTCCTCAAAAGTGAATGAATTTTTGAAGTTGAGTCCTCCATTGTTCCATGGTTCTATAGCAGATGAAGATCCAATGTTGTGGCTGGACGGTGTCAAGAAAGCCCTCCGAGCGATGAAAGCATTTGATGATGAAGCTTTGGAGCTGGCTGCTTACCAGCTTAGAGATGTGGCCGGCGCTTGGTTTGAGATGCGGGAAAAGGAAAGAGATGAAGGTGATGGTCCTCCTACTTGGGAAGAATTTGAAGAGGCCTTCATGGCTAAATTTATCCCGGAAGAGGATAGGGAAGCTAAGGCTACAAAGTTCGAACAACTCAAACAAGGGAATAAAAGTGTGCAAGAGTACTACATGGAATTCATAAGGTTAGCTAAGCATGCTCCTCACATGGTTAAGACAGAAAAAGCAAAGATTCGTAGGTTTGTTGGCGGTTTGGCTTACCACATTAAGGATACGACATCAGCTGCAGCGGTAGGGATGGCAGCCTTCTCCTCTGTTGTGGGATTTTCCAAGCACCTAGAAAAATACAGACAACAAATGAGAAAAGAAAAAGAGCATAACAAGAAAGCTTGGATAGCGGACAGGTTTAATGGTACATCCAGCGGAGGTAGAAGGGATTTGTCTGATAAGGAGTCATTAGCACCAGCTCAGTTCAGTCATCAGTCAGGTGGTGGGCCTTCCTTCAGACGTACTCAGAGTTATGGAAACCAGTCTCGCTAGAATCAGAATTTCAGGACATCATCCTCACATAGCCAGAGTCATGCTGAGCAACATTCACACCAACAAGGTCTTTATGGGACCTGTAAGCGGCAACATTCAGGTCAGTGCAAGTTCGGGTTTCATGGTTGCTATCATTGTGGAGACATTGGTCATATAAATACCAACTGCCCAAAGTTGCGACGTAATTTCAGTGGTGGATCAACTCGTCCTTCTAGTTCCTCAGCTACTGCAGTTGCACCACCTCAGGCTCGTGGTTCTCATAATCAGACCGGGCATGGGGCAAGAAGAGGTCCAGATCGAGTTACTCAAGGAGGGGGACAACCCCATTTGTTTGCTACACTTGATCGTCAGAGTGCGGAGGCATCTGCAGAAGTTATTACAGGTATACTTTTAGTCTGATCACATAATGCTTATGCAATAATGGATCCAGGTTCAACGTTTTCATATGTGACTCCATACTTTGCAATTAACCTCGGGCTAGAACCTGAACAACTTAGTGAGCCATTCCTAGTATCTACTCCAGTTGGCGAGTCAGTGAAAGTTACAAGAGTCTATAGAGGTTGTATAGTTTCAGTCCAAGGTCGCAACACCAAAGCCGATCTCATAGAGTTAGAAATGGTGGATTTCGATGTGATCATGGGTATGGATTGGTTGTCTTCCTGCTATGCCATGTTAGATTGTCATGCCAAGATTGTCAGGTTCCAATTTCCCAATGAAGAAGTCTTAGAGTGGAAGGGTAGTTCAACATCGCTTGTAGGTAAGTTTATTTCTTACTTTAAGGCACAACGAATGATCAGTAAGGGGTGTCTCGCCTATTTGGCTCACATCATTAATCAGGAATCAAAACCACCAGCTCTTCAGTCTGTTCCAGTTGTTAGGGAATTTCCAAAAGTTTTCCCGGATGACCTTCCCGGACTTCCTCCTGAAAGAATCATAGACTTTGGCATTGATCTCATGTCAGGCACTCATCCCATATCTATACCTCCTTATAGGATGGCTCCAACAGAAATTAATGAGTTGAGAGAACAGTTGAAAGACCTCCTTGACAAGGGATTCATCAGGCCGAGTATTTCACCGTGGGTGCCCCGGTCCTGTTTGTCAAGAAGAAAGATGGGTCTCTCAGAATGTGTGTCGACTATCGGCAGTTGAATAAAGTTACCATTAAGAACAAGTACCCACTACCAAGAATTGATGATTTATTCGACCAACTTCAGGGTGCAAAGTACTTTTCAAAAATAGACTTGAGGTCGGGATACCATCAGTTGAGAATCAGAGAAGAAGATACATCTAAAACAACCTTTAGAACTCGCTACAGGCACTATGAATTTCTAGTAATGTCCTTCGGGTTGACAAATGCTCCAGCTGCATTCATGGACCTCATGAACAGAGTTTTCAAGCCATTCCTTGATACCTTTATTATCGTGTTTATAGACGATATTTTGGTATACTCTAAGAGCAAGGAAGATCATGCAGAACACCTCAGAATAGCCTTGCAGACCTTGAAGGAGAATGAGTTATGCCAAATTTTCAAAATGTGAGTTCTGGTTGTAGTCAGTGGCATTCTTAGGCCACGTGGTATCTAGTGAAGGCATAAAAGTAGACCCTCAAAAGACAGAAGCAGTCAAGAGTTGGCCTAGGCCGACAACGCCAACCAAAATCAGGAGTTTCTTGGGGTTAGCTGGCTACTATAGAAGGTTTGTAGAGGGGTTTTCCTCACTTGCAGTTCCATTAACTAAGTTGACTTAGAAAGAAGTTAAGTTCCAGTGGTCAGACGCTTGTGAGCAGAGTTTTCAAGAGTTAAAGAAGTGGTTGACCTGCACCTGTATTAACCTTGCCGACAGGTTCGGGTGGGTTCACAGTGTATTGTGATGCCTCCAGAGTTGGTCTTGGTTGTGTTCTTATGCAAGATGGAAAATTTATTGCTTATGCTTCCAGGCAGTTAAAGAATCATGAAAATAACTACCCCACTCTGACTTGGAACTTGCCGCAGTGGTGTTTGCATTAAAGATATGGAGACACTACCTTTATGGCGAGCATTCTGAAGTGTTTACAGATCACAAAAGCCTCCAATACATTTTCAAGCAAAAAGAATTAAATTTGAGACAGAGAAGGTAGCTCGAGCTATTGAAGGATTATGACATCAATATCCTTTATCACCCGGGAAAAGCTAATGTGGTAGCAGATGCACTTAGTAGGAAGTCAATGGGTGTCTTGGCCCATCTTGCAGTACAAAGGCGAACTTTGGATAGAGAAATTCAAAAACTAGCAAATGATGGAATTAGATTGGATGAGACCGGAGAAGGAGGTATAACTGCTTATGCCTTAGCGCAATCCTCTCTAGTTGCGCATGTTAAGGCTAAGCAAGACGAAGATCCGTAATTAGTAAAGTTAAAAAAAGGAGTTAGAAACAAAGAAATCACTGCTTTCACCCTAGGAATTGATGAAGTTTTGAAGTTGAATGATCAGTTATGTGTGCCTGATGTAGATGGGCTTAGGAAGGACATAATGGAATAAGCTCACAATTCGAGGTACTCTATCCACCCAGGTGCTACCAAAGTGTATCTAGATTTGAAAGAGTTGTATTGGTGGAAAGGCATGAAGAAGCAAGTGGCAGATCATGTGGCTAAATGTTTGAATTGCCAGCAAGTCAAAGCCGAGCATCAGAGGCCTGGTGGCCTAGCTCAAGATATAGAGATACCACAGTGGAAGTAGGAGATTATTAATATGGATTTTGTAGTAGGTCTACCTCGCACTTACCGTAATCATGATTCAATTTGGGTTATTGTAGACCGACTGAAAAAGTACGCGCATTTTCTACCAGTAAAGACGACAGATTCTGCAGAGCAGTATGCGCATTGTACATTAAAGAAATAGTCAGATTGCACGGTACTCCAGTTTCAATCATATCTGACAGAGGCCCTCAGTTCACGACACATTTTTGGTAGGAATTTAAGAAAATATTAGATACCAAGGTCAACTTGAGCACTGCTTTCCATCCACAGACCGATGGTCAGGCAGAAAGAACCATTCTGACTCTCGAAGATATGTTGCGAGCATGTGTTATAGATTTTGGAGGTAATTGGGATGATCACTTTCCACTTATAGAATTTGCTTACAATAACAACTATCAGGATAGCATCGATATGGCTCCTTATGAAGCGTAATATGGGTCGAAATGTAGGTCTCCAGTGGGTTGGTTTGAACTAGCAGAGGTTCCGTTGATTGGTCCAGAGTTTATTTGTGAGGCCTTAGAGAAAGTTCAGCTAATCAGGGAAAGACTGAAAGCGGCTCAGAGTCGTCAAAAGCCCTACTCTAACAAGAGGCATCGTGACTTAGAGTTCATGGTTGGTGACAAGGTGTTTTTGAAAGCTTCACCAATGAAAGGAGTTATGAGGTTTGGTAAGAAGGGTAAATTTAGCCCTAGATTTATTGGACCTTATGAAATTCTAGAAAAGAAAGGAAATGTGGCTTATGAGCTAGCGCTGGCCGTTGAGTTTTCCTCTGTTCATCCTGTCTTTCATGTGTCTATGCTTAGAAAGTACATTCATGATGAGTCGCATATAATACCTGCCGATACCATAGAAATTAAAGAAGGCTTGACTTATGATGAGGTACCTATAGAAATTCTCGATAGGCAAGTAAGAAAGTTAAGAACAAAAGATATAGCATCAGTAAAAGTTTTGTGGAGTAATCATGATTCAAAAGAGGCTACGTGCGAGGTCGAGGAAGATATGAGGAAGAAATATCCATATTTATTTGAGGAAAAAGGTATGTGAACCTAGGTTTGGTTTGACTTATATTTTATTATTAAATACAAGTTAGCATGTGTTTATGTCCTTGCTAGATTATACTTAGTTGTTGAAGTAATTTAGTTTTTGTCAGAGTATATTCAGTTGTTTAACAATTTAGTTCCATGCCAGAGTATATTTAACTCATCAAAGTGATTTACTTTTGCTAACGTGTTGTGCTTTAGATTCTTGTTGGTTATTGCGGTACCTCCTTGCCGGAGTGTGAGTAATTAATTTATGAGCTAGGTATGGCGCCTATGAATGGCCCGCTATAGTATATTTGGTTTTTGTTGGTGTACTTGTGGTATTTGTGAAAGGGATATTTTTTTGGATAGTCCAATTTACAAGGGAAACTCTGCCGAAATTTTTGAAAATTCAGGGAGTTAGTCAAAATTTTGAGTCCCTTGGAAGAGTGAGTAGTAATAAGAAAATTTAAGAGGTTCAAGGACCTAAGGAATGATTTTTAGCTTAAGAATAAGGCCCTAGCAACATTCGATGACGAATGTTTTTAAGGAGGGAAGATTGTATCACTCCTCAAATTTATAAAAGTTTCTAGACACGCTAATTATAGAATTAAATTATTATTATTATTATTTTTCTTGCCTATAGTGAAATATATATATACACACACACACACACACTTAAATAATTGGATATACAATCAGGGAATATTAATATTTTTAATGTTACTAATTACTAAGAATGAGTATTATTAACTACTAAAAGCGAGTATCAATAAATTCTTGTAAAAAAAAAAAAAAACCAAATAAGTCTTCAAGAAATTGGGCTAAAAGCCCATATAGTACCATCTATTCCAGCGACCAAAAGGCATAAAGCCTTGGTGAAAGTCAACAAACCAAAACCACAAAAGTTTAGAAACAGAACTAAAGAGAAAACGCTGGAATGTTAGAAACAGAGGCAGCGAACAATCACGCAGTCAACGAAAAATCTGGGATTCTTTATAAATCACTAATTCTTGAACTCAGGTATATAAAATTCCTTATTGTCAATTATCCTACAGTATAAGAATTGAATAGTTAATTCTCTTCTTTCTCTATATCAACAATAAATTGCATGTTTAGGTGTGAAACTTTAAAATTGATTAAAACACACTGGTTGTTGTAGAATCGATTGTTTGACTGGTGTTAATTGGACTGGGGCCTACGTATTGGCTCGAGAAGTTTTGAGGTGAGTTGATATAACCCTTTACCAAAGTGGCTCACAAAAGTGTGCATACAAGGTGTTTGATGAATTGGCTAAAAGAGTGAATATGTACTTAATTGAAGTGGGTGCGTTCCTATAAGCTTAGAATTCTTTTAGTTAAAGTTAGATGATTTATTTTAATACATATGCATAAATTTTCAGATTTTTGTGTTA
>ML317492.1:0-11791 GCA_005239505.1 Nicotiana paniculata
CATTCTTCACTAGTAAAGAAGTAGAAACTAAATTCTTCCTAATAGTAGGAACATGAAGAACGCTGTTGAGCGTTAACGCCTTGCCGGAAGTCATCCTCTAAAGCACTTAAAATATAGCTTTTGCAAAGAAAATCTGCTTGCTTCCACGCCTCACAATCATGAACTTTTCATTGTCCGGCATATCCGCAGCAGGCACTGGAGGCTCTTCACTAGTGAATTTCTGCATACCAAGTGTGGTAAGCCTGAATAACACCCTTTGCTGCCATCCTTTGAAGTTAGCTCCAAAAACTTTTCACGATTTTTCTGCCGGTGGAACAGCGGTCCGGCTCGACGAGGCTATCGTCGTTGCCGCAACAGTCGCAGAAGAATTTTCGTTATCAATTGCCATTTCTCACTGTCAACAACAGAAGAGTTCAATCAATGGCAAAACCAGAACAGTAAACAATATTGTAATCAACAATAAACAGTATGTATAATAAATAAAAATCGAAGTTTTTATATACTGTTTCACAGAAAACGATGAAGCTTTTATGTTCTTCAAATCGTTTTCTGAATTTCAAAATTCTGATGAAGTTTTTATATCTTCAAATCAGAATAGTAAAATTCAAACGGAGTAGAAAACACAAAGGTTTTTAATCTCCACAAACAAAATACATAATATAATAAAAATATAATTTTCTTAAGAGTGTTATATAATATGTATTGTTGTAAAATAAAACAATAATAATTTCTGAAAAATACAGAAACAGTAAGAAACCTCACTAGCGCGGGCTCTAGCGCGGGATTAGCGGCCGCGCTAGTGAAATATACTAGGGACAGTGAGAAACCTGACTAGCGCAACCACTAGCTCGTGCTGAGCACGGGCGCGCTAGTCCAGGCGTCCTTAGTTTTTTCTATGAAAAATAATATAAGAATAAACCGGACCCACTGAATACACAGTGTGCCCTTAAGGAAATTATTCCTCAAGTACCCGAGGTGTTAGAATATATCCTCTCAAGATGGAACAATTTAACATCGGAGTGTTGGTACCAAAAACGCCGGTGAACAACGAACCACTCGAAGACTGTAAAACACATTGGAAGGTTTTGTGCAGAAGAAGAAAAATATCAAAAAATTTTAGTAAGTAAAAATTCTGGATTCAAGGTATATTTATAGCCAATTTCGTATTGTTTACCTTTTCAGAACAGCCATAGCTGTTGGAATAGGTGTGAATCCTTTCAGAACAACCATAGTTGTTTTGAACAGGTATGAATATTGCGGGAAATTTAAAAACGGATTTAAAATAATCTGGGAAAGAAAACGGGTCGGACCGACTCAATCATTCTTTGACCGAAGCCGAAGCCATGCGAGCGACGATGACGGCGCGAGTCCTGCCTTTTTCTCAACTCTTTAAAAGCTAGAAGAAGAGTTTCTCTATATATACACATAGATTTTATTTCCTTCTTTCAATGAAAGACAAAGTGCACTAATTCAAAATTTCACTTCCCTTCATTTCTTTTCCCACCATTTTCCATTCACTCTCTTTAAGCTATACCAAGCTTAAAATTAAACTATACTAAACTTAAAATTAAACTAAATTAAGCTTAAAGACCAACAATCTGCGAACGTAATAAGAAGAATGCTAAAGGCTTCTAGTTCGGGCAAAAAACTCATACCTTTTTAGGATAAATGCTAATGCAATGAAATAAGAAGAACACGAAAAACACTCATCAAGAGACACGTACATCTAACTCCAGTTAGTTTGAGATTGAGGCGCAGACTATTTGCATTTTAAATTGTTTAATAGTTGCTGTCATCCATTAACTGGACACGTAAAATAGAATAACTTAAATTGGAAACCAATAAGAAGATAAAAAGTAAAATTGGATGACCAATACTCAATTAGAGTTTTATTAGATCCCATTCTACATAGACTAAATAACTTTTTGTTAATTATTTATGTACTTTAAGTTTTATATATTTATCAAAAAGAATAATCTAATTCCGAATTTTGCTCAACTATTTAGAAATGATAAAAACATAAAATAAGCATGACTCTGTCTCTGATACCCGCGCGCAATGTCTACACCAAACCGTATTTGCTTACCATGGTTAAGTGATTCAATTAGGTGAAATCTATAAAACGTTTCTCTCCTAAAAACCAACTGAAAAGTGCAAAACTAAAAACGGTTTATGTACCTCTCTCTTGAAAGCCAACTGAAGATGCAAAAAAATTGATCTTGATTCAATTAAGGTACTCAAAAGTGCAAAGCTAAAAAAGTTTGTTGACAGAAGTTTTGTCAAAAGCAACATATACCAACCACGAGAAAGAAAACTTAGAGAAATATCTTGTTATTTACTTAGAGTTAATTGATGAACTTAAACAATAAAGGAAAGTAAAATTTTAGATTTCTTATACTTGTGTAAAATTAATAAAATATGTATTGTAATATAATATATATTTCGAAATGGTATTGATATTTCATTTTAAAATACCAAATACATACCTAATAACAATTTTTTTTAAAACTTAAACCAAATACCATACCGAATACCAAATATCGCATACCAAAATTTCAATTTCGGTACGGTAATTCGATATTTACGAAATTATGCACGGTCCTACACAAAAGTCCCTCCAAAAAGTGACATTTTAATACTAAAACATATATGGTTTCCACAGACAAGGCATGCCAATTTCCACTACCATATGTATCAAACACATAAGAATGACAAATGAGCACGTGGATAAAACAGTTACATTGGAGATACAGATGAAAGAGCTCCAGTGACAGCCTCATATCCCATGAACACAACAGCGCCCACGGTATTCTACAAAGTGATAAGACGCTACTGTTAAATTTATTAGAGCGTGCATTCAGCATGATTATAAGGCGAGTTCTCCCTGTATTCAATGCAGGATAATACAAAATACAACTGGACCCAAAAAAATTATTTTATAACAGCAAGGGGATATTTTGGGTTGGTTGGTTTACTTCTAGTCCCGCAATACTTTTCTCAATTATATTGGATTGAGGAAAGTTAATATACTCATTTAAACTATGGAAAAAATCATGTCACGCAAAACCATATAAAGCAGACTGAACAAAAACTACTAGGAGCGCGAACCCACAAAGCAATCACGAGATATAAGCTGTATTCACTGGAACAAGAGTCTCACACACCTCTAGGATTGAATTTGAACCTTAAAGAGCTCAGCATCTACAGCTTAAGATGGTAATCTCTGTATATGTTTGGATGAGAGAGCCCACCATAAAGCTGTTATGTTACCGTACTTTTCAGTTGATTCCTTGGAATAATACAATGAAAAATTATAAACTTCCAGAGTTACCCATGCAGATACTTACAAATGGAGCACAAGAATTGAGTACTTGAAGTGAACGATTACAAAAATCAACATAAAGTGCATTACGAGGAATGGCTAAAATTTAGATAAATTTTGATGTTTCTCTTTTGAGGAAATTTAGGTTGGAGTATGAACCGAGAGGCGCTTGCTTTATAGTCAATTCTGAAGACATCAGACATCAAGCCAAAAAAATGTTAAAGAAAAAATTAAAGGGATATCTACATATGGAACAATTACAAAAGATCCTATTCACAGATCACAGCCTTACCTCACAAGAAAAGTTGGCTAGACAAGTGGGTAAATACCTCCGCACAACAAGAACTTTACGTCTCCCCAACGTCTTCTCATATAATGTGTCAATTAGATCCTACACCTCCCTCTGCGCTTCTATGCATAAATACTTCAAAGATTTCAAAATACAGCGCCACGTTGAAGCTGCATGTATAGAAAGCTTTTAATCAGCTTTGCCATTGCAAAGATGACCGTAGAGTGGAACCAGAGCTCTCTCAGCCCACCGTCTGAAGATACAGCAATTTTTTGTAAGTAACTCATAAACTATTTCAGAGCGACATGCACATTAATCACTTTAAACATGTCTGCATGGTCTATTATGCATTTATAGCCAGTGACGAATAAATATGAACTTTGGAAAAAGAATTTACCAGAAGCCACATTGCACGGCCTTTAGACCTTCTGTACTTGCTCATGTACACTTAATGCTTCCAGAATGCTACTCACCCACCTGCACCATGTAATAATAGCATCAAGTAGATCAAATTTAAGCAAATCTTACAAACACACAATGGAAAATGGAAACCAATATATAGTCCCTTGCCTCCTCCTACATATATCACTACATGCCTAAAAGCATCAGCAGGAAATTAACAACCTTCAGGTAGTTAGAGTAAGCTTTTTCTTATCGTTTACTTCGTAGAGAAGTGTTATCCAGTGAAAAAGGGCGCAGACAGTCTAGAGAAAAGAAGATAGCAGTTTCGCTTGCCTGAATGGCTAAAACTTCATAAGGAAGTTCAATAAAAAACTAGAATTTTAGACAATTCTTTCCGACGAGTTGCCAATCTTGACAACAAAACCTGCCACTGTCATAGGATTAACATACTGGTGACACCATTACACAAACATACCCTGTTCAAGAAAAGTTATTGAATGAAACAACAGCATTGGGGTTAACCATCCCATCGGCAGGAGCTAAGTTGCTCCGACACAGCAATTTAGGTGCACCGGTGTTGGACACCCACACCCGTGTCCGAGCAACTTAGGGCAGGAGAGATAGTAATACCAAGTCATAACATCACCCAATTTACTCAGCACAAAATATTCCAGTCAGACGGGAGTTTAGATTGCCAAGATCAGGGGCACTGAAGAAGTGGCTAGATAGCAGCAGAATGACCCAAGAAGTGGCTAGACGGGAGTTTAGATTGCCTTGCCCTCAAAAAGCTACTTAATAAAATGTACCCCTTCAATAAAAGCTACTTAATAAGATGATAACCCAAGAATGTAGGAGTAGTAATGACCCTTTAATTAAGTACTGTGACGTAATATAAAGCCATCATGAAGACGCAAGAAAAATGTGCTATTAGGTAGGAATAAAAAGGTGGATCATAGAACTATTTAAATGTTTTGTGGGTGAACTTTTGAAAGAAGTGAGTTCCATAATTTCGAAAAGGTCAAACAAACGATATCGGCTGGTTACAGTAAGGTTAAAATTGCTCAGAGATAGCCCTGATGCACAGTGTTTGATATAATACTAATGGAAATTGAATTCCTGCGAAACTGTTCACATCAAGGTTCTAACTGGTTTATCTGTATAATTCAAATAAAAACAACCCAGGTTAGGAGGGACAAACAAAAAATACATAAACTAGAAATCTTTTGAAGAAAGAAGAAGGCATAAAGAAAACATAAAGACAAGGACAAGAATGCAACATATTCTTTCATTTGACACTTTATTCTCTTCCCACAGCCAATTCCTAACAGAGACGGGCAGTGAATAGTTACTTCCAAGCGAAAGAGATCGTACCAACGACACTGGGCAAACATGGGCACTTAAAAATAACAATTGCCATATTGACTTTACAAGATAGAGTCAAAGTATCTTATAAAATTATGGACACAAACAGAAAGGGAGAAAAGATGCAACAGAAGAACACATTAAGATATTAAAATCAACAAGTTACCCTTCAAGACCAGGACTTGTTGGATAGTATATATTTCTCAACCCAAGTCTTTTAGCTGCAGAAGCTGTAGTCTCCCCAATACATGCAACAGCATTGTTCCACTGACTCGATGCTGGAATAAGATTAGTCCATACCCTGTCACATAACTCAGCAAAATGAAAAAAAAAAATGAGAAAGGAAATGGTGCATTTCTATCCTCTGGCTCAACGAATAATATCTGGAAACATTTATGTAAAATATTCTCTAGTATGTTGGCGTAATTACTAAAATTAGCTATAGAACCTAGTGCTTGCATCATCCATTTACTTTTGCTATAAAAATGAACAATTATGGAGCATCCTACCGGATGGCAGAGGGAGATGCTACAGCAACAACAGGAGCAGAGAGTGCTAGCTCAAGAAGATATTGATCAACCTGATTGACTGGTGCCTGCAAGAAATGACATAGATTATACACAACAAGATGAGATTTAATTAGTTTAGATCAACTTAAAGGATCCAAGAGGAAGCGTGATAGCTAAAACTTTGACCATTTATCAGGATAAAAAGACAAGTGGCCCTCTCTTCAGGGTAAGTACGTGTTAACCAAATTTGCAAGCACACTAGTCTCACGTGAGTAAAAATGAATCTTTCTCCAATGATGCAATAAAGAAATATTGTACCGTCGTGTATGTGTTCAACCGAGTAACCTCAAATCCCCGCTCAGAAAGTCCTTCCTCTGAAATAAAAAGCCGTATATCGTTCAAGATTACTTCACATAGATTCATATGCTGAGGAAAATTTCCATACTAAACATGAAATATCAAGGTGAGACAGTTGCAGTCTTGCAGATATCAGATGAATCCTGATCTGTGTACTAATTACGGCTAGTAAAAGGGAAAGGAAGCCATGATTTTCGTGGTTATTCCTTTCCTTACCTTTTTTTTTCTTTTTAACTTTTTCGGATAATGGTTGAAAATAAAAAAAGACACCTCCATAGAAACTAAGAGTTCCATACAAAAAAAAGAGATTTCTGTAAAAAATTGGAATGGGAGAATGAGGAGAGACAGAAACATAAAGAGAAGGAGCAATATCATGCACACCAATGTCAGTGCCCGCTTTTGCTGAAGCAGGATAGAGAACAGTGCACTTATCAGTCCCATTCTTTGGAAGCTCTGAAGCTAAAACTTTACCAGTTGCTGAAAATGCAATCAAAAAGAAGTTTTCAGTCAGTGACAAAAAAGAAAATATCAGTCAAATTTTCATTTGACACTTTCTGCAAATACAAGGGGTCTAAAACTCTAAACAAAATGACAAATACAAGTGTCAGCCCCGACGCACATGTTTGTGGCGTATGCTATGTTTTAAGTGTCAAAGAAAAAGTGAAAAATTAACTCAATACCCTTTGATGGGGTAAATGCCACATCAAGATACTGCTTTGAAGACTGAACAGCTTCATCGAATATGCTAGCTGTACCAGATCCAACGACACCTATTCGGACAGATGGGGTCCCAGCAGCTCTAAGTAGCAAATTTGAAACATGAGGAAACCAGATAGTGCAAAAGCAAATATAGATCATTTAGGCAGCTTAAAGAATTTGAGGCTTCTATCAAGAAATTAACTGTAATGGAAAGCATAGATAGTACACAATCATCTTTTCTGGGAACTAAATTTTTGTACCATTTTTAGTCAAAAAACTTCACCTGACAACATAAGTACACACATTACTGTAGACACTAATGATTTTTGCTAATTGTGTATGCTGACAATCAATCTACTGAAGCTTCTATTCTTCTTCAAGGAATACGTCCACAATGGATGGTTCATACTAAAACTGTGTCACATAAAGCTACATATCAATTAAGGGGATAATCAAGACTTAATATGAGAATAACCAACCACAACATATAGGAAGTATTTGCATCCTAGCTTATGGAGTTGAACGGAACATCTTCAACAAGTAGATAAAATTCTAAAACTTTCTGAAAGAATAATTAAAAAAGAGCTGCTCAAAATTTTAAAAAATAAAATAACAACAACAATTTGTCTACACAAGCAAGCAGCAATATATTCAAACACTTCAATGGCTTTAGTTTTACAGACATGTCAAACACTAAATGACTCAAATTAACATCAGGTCTTGTCTACTGCTCAACATTTTTATACTTTTAAAGCAAACTTCACAGAGATTTTCCCCAACAGAGGAACGGTATTAAAGACTTGTCAAAAGGATAAATTAGTTATTCAACATCACAAATGTGAAGAACTTGAGACAAGATTAACCCTCCTTAATGGAAAATTTCAACCGAGCCCTTACTTCCAAGCATCAAGAAAAACCTTTCCTGCCTCTGGTGAAGTAATGATAATCCAGTCAAACGTGGCGTCTGCTATCACAAGAAGAAAGGAGAAAGAACATTAGTGCCACTCAAGACACCAGAGGAGATATGTTTAATGAGGACTTTCACAGTCACAAAGTTTGCTGATATAGTTCGCTATGAATTATAATCGAACACCAATCAATAGTAATTTATAATGGATGCGCAGAGGTATGCAAGATACCCATGCAAGTGAGAGAAATATTGTTCTACGTTTTTGCAGGAAACTTTTTGTGGGGCCATTTGAGAGATATTAAACAGCAACATTCCTTTTTACTTGTCTTATATGTTGTTCATGTTTATTGAAATTTCTTTTCTATCAAACCTAAATATGTCATTTTTCCTGAAGCATAAATGTGCTTATTAATCATCTAGCATAATTTATTTAGTAACTACGCGTATAGCTTGTTAATGAGAAGGAAATAAAACCCACCCCAACTTTTAGAAAACTAGGTATAACTGAAAAATTAGAACTTCATATAGTCTCAAGGAGGGAAGGCAGGTTTCATGCAATGCATACCGTAGCTGCTGCCGCAATCAAGTTTTTTTTTGTTTTTTAAATGATCGCACTCAAGCTTGTGCTCATACTCATTTGTTGCATCCGTGAATTTCACAAATGAGAGGAAGTCGTAAACGGTAATACTAGCTTCAGCAATGGAAATAATAATAAAGTAATTCGTGGAAGTACCAAATGGGCCTAATCTTAAGTGTACAATATCTATAGCCTTGGGTAATATAGCAATAGCAGTTTGTACTTATAACAGCAATAGCAATAACAATAAAGTAATGTAAGTGCAACTTAGCTTGTCTGCCTACAATTGCTATAGCCTATGGTAATATCTTAAAGCAATGGCTTCACTTAATTTTGTGTCTGAAGACGTAATATGTTGTTATTCCAAAGATGTCATCTCAGAACATTGCTCAAGTCCATAAGTCTAGTTTGGAGCCAATATCATCAAGAGGAAGACCAGAAAAGGGGTATTGTGTTTGCCCGCCACAATCCATAAAAATGAAATATTAGTGCTTAGAAAGTTTCGGTTTTGCACATTCAATAAAGGATAATCATGCAGGATCCTAAGAAATGTCATTTGACCTTGAGAGCTCTAGAAAATTTATATTCTAAGAAAAGAACATCAATTTACTCTGTTTAAAATTATAGTTTCAGACTTCTAGAGCACCAATCTAACCTTCAAAACAGATTTCCTGTAGATAAAATATTTTCTAAAACAAATGAAAGCCAATAGTAGAAATTAACTACAATTTGTGCAATGAAGGGAAATGGAAAATGCCAAAAATAAAATTACACCGATGCTCAACGCTTAATCTTGGGCAAGTAAATATGAACAAAGATTTTCAAGCCAATGCACAAATAGCAAGAAACCTACCACTTAATACAGAAGTGAGCCTGCCTAGATCAGGTAAATGCATGTGCTGAATGAGAGGAAGCTCAAGACAATCAATTCCATGTCTGGCCTGTAACCAAGAAAGGAGGGAAAACATAATTATTGAAGATACTACATTTACTACTTCCTAGAGAGACATCCATGCTAAAAAGTCATTTGCCCCACATTTATCAAGTCTAGATCACCATGACCTTTGATGTTAGAAATTTGGTCCGATTAAAAAGTTGTTTGCCCCACTTTCTCTTGCTCATGACGATTTCTTAAATGCTTTTTATGGATACATTGTTTTTCTACTTTATTTAAATCATTTCTATCTATCTCACGAGGAGATAACCACGTGATTCGAGAAATTCTTTTGAAATTCCTACCACTCATTTGCCTTTTCTTTTCCCCAAACAGAAAGAAAATTATCAAACTTAGAGAGCTACGTGAACTCGAGCTGAGCTCCAATGGAGATTCAGTGGAAGTTCCTGGATGCAGCAATTGTACAAAGAAGAAGAGAGAAATGGAAAACTGAATCTCAAATGTATCAATGCTCGAATGTATTAATGCTTCAGATAGCAACATATATACAAGATTACAAGCTAAGGAAAATAATACAGCTATCAGCTAACAAGCAACCAACTAACAAACTAAACTCACCAATTAACTAATAATTAATCTCTGTCTTAACATCCCCCCCCCCCCCCCCCCCCCCCAACAAGTTGGAAGTGAGGGAAGCACATCCAACTTGTTCAATATGGAAAAATGTTTGATGCATGTCAAGATGTCAAGGCCTTAGTTAGGATGTCTGCCAATTGAGCATTGATAGTGGTGTGATGCAAGGAGATGAGTCCTTCTTGAAGTTTATCACGTACAAAGTGGAAATCAACCTCGATATGTTTGGTTTGTTCATGAAAACCGGGATTCCTGGCTATATGGAGTTGCAGATTGGCTGTCACAGTAGACATCAATTGGTTGAGGAAAAGGAACAGTCAATTCTCAAAATAGCATGCTCAACCATGCCAATTCTCCTACAACCTTGTGACATGTACTCTACTTCTACAAAACATAATGAAATAGTTTCTTGCTTCTTGGACTTCCAGCTGACAGAACTGTGGCCTAGCAAGACAATATAACAATTGAAAAGTCTGGAATCTGGACATGCTGCCCAATCAAAATCACAATAGGCTCTCACAGTGTAGTCCTCATCTTTGGAAAATAATATCCCCAATGTTGGATAATTTCTCAGATATCTGAGTAGGTGAAAGGCTGCCTTAAGGTGAGGCTCTCTGGGTCCTGCATGAATTGGCTTAAGTGTTGGACCCCATAGGCAATGTCTAGTCTAGTGTTGGTTAAGAAATTGAGTTTGCCCACCAACTTTCCATAATAAGTGGGATCTTGTAATGTGGCACCCTCCTTAGCTTTCAACTTGAAAGTAGGATCCAATGGGGAAGAAAAACCATTTTGGGATAAACAATCATAATCTTTCGGTAGGTCCAATGCAAATTTTCTTTGTGATATAACCACACCATCTCCCTTGTACAGCACTTCCATTCCCAGGAAGTAGTGCAACTTACCAAGATCCTTAATTTTGAAGCTGGCACGAAGAAAAGCCTTCAGTTGATCTAATTCCACTACATTAGTGCATGTGGACAACTATGCCATCTACATAGACTGCCACATAAATTGCATTAGTGCCTTCTTTCTTATAGAACAGTGAGTAATCAAGCATGGAATGGGTATAACCTCTGGAGCACAATGCCTCACTCAGCTTGGCATACCACTGCCTGCTTGCTTTTTTAGACCATATAAGGACTTGTTTAACTTGCAAACTAGTCTTGGTTTAGTAACCTCCAATCCTGGTGGAACCTCCATGTATACCTCTTCATGAAGGTCACCATGAAGAAATGCAATGCATTGTTGACATCAAGTTAGGACAAGAACCAGCCTTTCTTAATTGCAGTTGCAATCAAAGCTCTGACTGTGGTCATCTTTACCAAAAGAGAGAATGTTTCTATGTAGTCAATTCCAGCTTGTTGTGTGTATCCCTTCACAACTAATCTTACCTTGAACCTCTCAACACTCTCAACAACTAATCAAATTCCTGAGTCATTGCTTCCTGCCAAGCAGAATTTATAGCAGTTTCCTCATATGAAACTGGCTCGATGACAAATGTTTCTCACAAGAGCCTGACTATCATGGGTCAGTACTTCAGCAGATATGGAGTTATGGCTAGAGAATGATGTTGTTAGTTTATAGTAGCCAAATAGGAGTAAATAACCTTAACCTTAATCCTATATGTATTAGAAGTAGGACATGTATTATCTATATATAGGGCTCATTGTATCATTGTATAAAGAAGATATAACATATTATTTTCTCCCGTGCTTTCTCACATGGTATCAGAGCTATCGTGAGAGATTTATCGCTGTGCATCAATTCCAGCGACTCCGGGAAGAGAAATCAATCAACCGAAAGTCTTTTTCCGGCAAACACAGTTCTGCCGCAGTA
>ML317494.1:0-43729 GCA_005239505.1 Nicotiana paniculata
CGGATTTGGCCGAACTGGGCAGCCCCTGGCGTTTGGACCCAAACGCCTGGCTAACGCCAGGCTGGGGCTGGCTTTTCAGCCCAAACGCCTGGCTAACGCCAGGGTAGGGCTGGTGTTTCAGCCCTAACGCCTGGCTAACGCCAGGTAGGGTCAGGGTGTTTGGCTCTATCGCCCGGGTGTCTCCTTTCGCGTATTTGCATCCCTTTAGCTCTGTTTCCATCTCCACTTCACCTACACATGAAATAANCGTACAAAGCCGATCCTGAGGCTGCTCAGGAATGCCTAAAAGCCATAGTTGATCATGCGAAGTGGCAATCCCATAGGGAGGCTCTCGAAGAGTCTCATGCTCGAGGGTTAGATTTATCGGCCGAGCTTGAAAATGTTAAGAGGCTCGAGGCCGAGGCCATGAAGTTGGCGTACCCCGAGGATGAGGAAAATTCCGAGGGTTCGGAAGGATCCCAGGACGAGGAAGTTTTCGATGGTCCCGATAACGAGGCGGGATCCGGTGAGGATTAGGCTTCTTTATTGCCTTGTAAATTTTCTCTTTTGTACCTTTGTATTTTGTTGAGGCCATTTGACCTTTGTAAAAATTTGAATATATATAAGGCTTTTTTCCTTCGGCAATTTTTAAGCTTGATTCTTTTTGCTTTTTTCTTTATGATTGCAAAGATCTCGGATGCCTTAGTACGTAGTAATTAGGTCTTATTTGGAGGTTCAAACATTGTTCGTTTTCAATACTATTTTGCTTAAGGCTTGTGAGGGGGCTCGGTATGACCAAAAGCTTTCCCCAAAACGTTCACTTATAATTTTTTTCTACTTTTGTCGAGGGTAGCCTTCGAACCGGTTTAGAAATTTTGAAAGGCCTTATGTTTTGGTTACGGATCTCAGACGTCTCTGAGCCATTATAGGATGGCCATAGCCTTTTAATTTCGGGTATTTTCCAATGGTCTCATTACCCTTAGTTATCCGGTCTTGCCCAAGATAATAGTCCCCGAATGGAGATGGTCGTAGCCTTCAAAGTTCGGGCACTGCCTAATAAGTCTTGTGCCCCCAGGATTTGATTGCCCAGGCCGTCCGAGCTTGTATTTGGACGACAGTCCCCGAGTGAGAGTGATCCTTTGAACCCGGATAAAGATGGACATTGGGCTCGGTATCTTTAGGGGACCGAATGTAGAAATTATTTAAGAGACAAATATTTTTCCGCAAGGTAGAAACATTGTTTCATTTCTGTGCGTAATATACACGGTAAAAAATGTGTACATGTTTCGTGTCACATCTTGGGTGGTCTACATGGGCACGGTTCATTACCAAAATCATTATCAGAGGGTGATGGCCCCCATTGTCGGAGGCCGCTCATAAATAGGCCTCAGATACTATTGATGTGATCCTTGACTCCGGTCTTCGATTTTAAATTAGCACGATCCACTGTTGCCTCGTTAAAAACCTTGCAGGAAAACCCATTTGGGACAAAATCGGTCTAAGGAAAAAAGAGTGCAACACGTGGTTTCAGGTGTAATAGTTGTATCATTCCTTGATCGTTATCTGCAAGTGTTAGTCTGATATGTAAAGAAAACAAATATATGGCGCCATACCTCAACAGTAGTATCGTTTTAATTGGGCCACGTTCCGGTTGTTTGGTAGTCTCTCACCGGTCATTGTTTCGAGCTTGTATGATCCTTTCCCGATGATCTCGATAATTCAATATGGACCTTCCCAATTCGACCCCAGCTTGCCCTTGTTCGGGTTCCGAGTGCTCAACGTCACCTTCCTTAACACTAATTCCCCGATAACGAAGTGTGGTATGTTGGCTATTCGATTGTAATACCTTTCAATTAGTTTTTTTGGGCGGACATCCGGACGAGGGCGGCCTCGCGCCTATCATCTAGCAGTTCCAGGCTCGTATTCATGGCCTCATAATTTGACTCTTCGGTCGCATATCAGAACCTAAGACTCGGTTCTCCTACTTCGATAGGTATTAGAGCTTCGACGTCGTACATCAACGAGAACGGTGTGGCCCCGGTACTGGACTATGAGGTCATACAATATGCCCATAAGACTTCGGGCAAGATTTCTTTCCATTTTCCTTTGGTGTCGACCAACCTCTTTTTGAGGTTTTGGAGTACGGTTTTGTTGGTGGACTCCGTTTTCCCGTTCCCACTAGGGTGGTAGAGTGTTGATAGAATCCTTTTAATCTTATGATCTTTGCTAAACTTACTTACTTTGCTGTCGATGAACTGTTTCCCATTGTTGCACACGATCTCAGTCGACGTTCCAAACTGGCATATTATGTGGTCCCAAATGAAATCGATGACTTCCTTCTACCTGACTTTATCATACGCCTGGTCTTCCACCCACTTAGAAAGATAGTCAGTCATAAATAATATAAATTGGGCCTTAGCGGGTGCCCATAGAAGGGGGCCGACGATGTCCATCTCCCATTTCATGAACGACCAGGGTGACAATACCGAAAACAGTAGCTCCCCGGACTGATGAATCATCAGAGCATTCCTATGACACTCGTCACATTTTCGTACGAACTCCTTCGCGTCCTTTTCCATGTCGGTTCAGCAGTAGCAGGCTCTGATTATTTTTCGAACTAATAATTCGGCGCGAATGATTTCCGTAGGTGCCTTCGTGGACCTCTCTTAGAACATACTCGGTATCTCCCTGTCCTAGACATATTGCGAGTGGGCCATCAGATGTTCTTCTGAACAGGGTACCATCTTCGGACAAGCTGAACTGGGCAGCCTTCGTACACAAAGCCCTCAATTGTTTAGGATCCGAGGGCAGCCTTCACCTTCCGTTTAGAATTCGGACTGCATGCACAATTTGATCTTGTTGACCGAGCTGTTCCACGACCCTTAATATAATGATATTACCCGAGCTAACTGGATCAATCAATACACTCTTAACTCGAGATTTATATATGAGTACAGATAGTACAGTGCATCGTTGTGGGGTTGCATGATGCCTTCAGTGTCCTCGTCATTGAAATAAAAGGTCCCTTCTAGTATGTAGTCTCGAGTCTCCTTTTCTATCGTGATGGATACTTTGGTTCGCTTTAGCATCTGCCCCTAGGGAATGTCGACCCCACCGATAATCATGTTAATGACGCGCTGAGGTTCCTCCTACTCAATCTGTTTATTAGAATCTCTGTTCCTAAAATGGTTCTTGGCTCGATCGCTCAGGAACTCTCTGAGATGTCCGTCATTGAATAGCCATGCTACTTCCTCTTTTAATTGTCAGCAATCCTATGTTCTGTGACCGTGAGTGCCATGATATTTGCACATTAGGTTAGGATCCCTTTGGGCTAGATCAGATTGTAGAGGTCGAGGTCATTTGGTATCTTTGATGTTTCCGATAGCAGGTACGATGGAGGCAGAGGCGATGTTAAAATTGTACTAAGATAACCTTGGCGCTTCCTTAGGCCCGATGGGCATATTGAACCTATTTTTGCTCATGAGTCCCTAGTTGTTTTGACCTCGGTCACCCCTTCTTTCACTTCTCGCAGGGTTTCTCCCAGACCCACTACTTCTTCGGCCTCAATTGTATGGCTGATACCGATCCTGTTTGATCTTGGTTCAAGATCAACGTATCTCTTGATTCTGTCGACAGCTTTGACGGGATTAACAGACCCGGAAGGAGACCAAGCTGATCATCTTCGACCTTGATTTTTTATTGATATCGGTTATGCACGTCGCCCAGGTAACAACCAGATATTCTACCAGGTTTTATTCTAACTTTTGTGAAGCCAACGAGCTTCGAACATTGAGTCCTTAGGTGAAGTCTTGAATGGCCCAATCGTCCTAGCAGGTCCATCCGTTCCATTTGGAACCTGGACACGCATTCTATGAGCATTTCATTGTCCCTTTTTTAATTTGAAAAGTTCTGACTTCCTGGTCTCGATCTTGATAGCCCCGACGTGTTCTTTTATGAAGGAATCTACAAGCATAGAAAATGAGTCAATAGAATTAGGAGGTAGGTTGTGATACCATATCATAGCTCCCTTTGACAGAGTTTCCCTGAACTTTTCCAGCAGAACAAACTGGATCTCATCATCCTCCAAGTCATTTCCTTAGATGGCGCACATGTAGGAGGTCACATGCTCATTTGGTTTGGTTGCTCCATTGTACTTAGGAATCTCGGGCATGCGGAACTTCTTAGGGATTGACTTCGAAGCTGCGTTCGGAGGAAAAGGTTTTTGAACAAACTTCTTGGAATCCAGGCCTTTTAATATCGGCGGAGCTCCTGGGATTTGGTCGATCCTGAAAGTGTAGGTTTCCACCTTTTTGTCATTGGCTTCGATTTTCTTCTCTCCTGATTCTACCCGTTTTGTCAGTTCTTCTAGAATCTTTATGATCTTGGGGTTGGTCCTTGATTCATTTTCATTTGGCCTCTATGTGATCGGTTTATTTATACGGGGGACTTCTTAGGAAGGCTCGGGTTCAATTCTGCTCGGCGTGCAGCTTTGGTTCTGCAACTGGCTATCGATGTCTATTGAGCCTGTAACATTTCGAAGATTACCGCAAGTTGACCCCATCTCCTTCATCGTCACGAGCATTTTAGGCTAGTGACCGGACTCCCTCACGGACGTTGTTCTCAGGTTCGGTGGGCAGATTTGTGTCGATGACCATATGTGAGCTAGCGTCGACCGGATCCACGAGCGGAATTCCGTTGGTATTGGAAAGGGCATCACGTTACCAGGCGCTATATTGTTGTTCTCGCCATGGTGGCCAGACTCAGCATCCGTGTTTAGAGGAGCAGATTGGGAGTTTGACATTTTAAACGCAAACCTGAAATCAGAGACACTTCCAAGAACAAGTGTGAAGTAGGGTGTGTTATGGAAATTTGTATCAAATTTCCACTATTATCCTTAGCCCCACGGTAGACGTCCAACTGTTTACCCTCAAATCGGATAACAATTGAATTTGTAAGTGGTTTTAAGGATACATAGACTAATTTAATACAAAGCGATAAATTAAGTTAAAATGAACAAATAAAGATAAAATAGATTCAAACCGCACGAGGAAGATAGTTTCAGGCTTAGCGAAATATTCACCCTCGATCCGGGCTCGCTGAGGCCAGCACTGATGAACAAGAGAGCGAGATAATAATTGAGAAAATAATTATATATTACTTTGGAATGCGTGTTACAATGTCTCTAATAAATTATCAGACCCTCTTTATATAATAGGGGAATCCTACTCTAAGTATAACTTTGTAAAAGGTAAAAAATCTTCTGTTTAATTGAGTGCCAGTTCTACATCGATACATGCCGAGATCCTTGCCATAATATCCAGCCGGTCACGGATATTACGGCCTTCTTTTGGCGGTGCTGGATTGCTCGACATTGTTCTTCGAAGTCGTTCAAAGCTAGGACCGATTTCACTGTGACCCCGAAATTCTCGAGGTCGGGCGCCATGCCTCCAAATACTTACTCCTCAATTTTGGTCCCCTGTCATCATATCTCGAGCTTAGCTTATTTTTTCGGAGACTGGGATGTACCATGAGCGCGGTTTTATCCATATACAAAATGATAAAAATATAAAAATATACAAAGAGCAGAAATCATAGTATTATTCACTCTATTTGTTCGTTATAGGAGCATATGTTTGTATAATTTCATTGTATGATTCATTCACAAATATTATAATTCATAAGTCATGCCAACCCTTAGCATCCTACTCTGAGGAATTGCCATAACTTTCTCCCCTTGCCTAAAGTTCTTGCGCAAGAAATTATAAGCATTGTTGACGAAAAATTTCTTCAAAATTGAAGAATCATGCTTAGCCATCACTTCTGCTTCTCCCAAGAGATAGAACGCCCCTTGCTCCTTAGCTTTAGTCACAAACTACATCTCTTATTCTTCCGATCTTGGGGACACCATTTGTATTCAAATCAAATTTACTTGTTCGTGCAGATAGTCCTCCATGTGGATTCTGGACGAGTTTTTGATTGTCTTTGGTCAGATAATACTTGTCAACTTCTTTGTCTGCACCTTGATGATCATGCGTTGCAAGAATATGACGTTCATGTTGGATGAACTGGTTTAATTGTTCCACCAATTGGTTTTCGAAGTCCTCTGTATTCCCAAGTTGATCTTTGTACCCTAAACTAACAACACATCGGAACACCTTGTATTCTCTAGGCTCAACTTGTCGAAACAAGAGACGTTCCTGAAGTGCTACTTTACTGATAGGGATGGATTTTATTGACACCAGAACTATGATAGAATGGACTGATAGGAATATTGGAGACAAAGTGAGGAAATATAGGGGGAATCCCCTGTACTAGTTCAGAGTAGAGTAATCCTATCCCGGGTACCCTTTTGATGTATGGACTCTTGGCCAAGTCCCTAACGTAGTCGCTGGACACCTTGTTATTGAGCTTGAATTAGTATCGAAGTTTTTGAACATAGTTCCAAGTTCCCATCATCAGCACGAGCACGAATGAAAAGGCCAAGGGTAGATAACCATCTTGCACGAATTTTGTCAGCTGAGCAGATATGTATGAAGATTCAATGGACAAGTATACCATGTAGAAAAGTGTAATCCACCAGATGCTGATTTTCCATATAACAAGCATTATTAGTGTCACCATATGAGTGGTTATGATCTCATAAATAACCACAGCTATACCATAAACATGTCCCAATTTTTCTATGGTTTTTAAGCTGAGAGTAGCTCGAACTCAAGCAACCATGAGGGAGTAATTGAGTTCAGGGATATAAACTTGACCCTCATATTTGGCAGATGTATGCATTACTTTCACCCTTTGGAAACAACCTAGACTTTGGGCCAGAGCCGCAATGGAAAAGGCTCCTGATATCATTGCTTGACTTGCAATAATGGCCGCAGCAACTGCAACTACAAATGTTGGCCAGTATAGTGGATCTGTAAGAAGCAGCACCATCAAATCAATTACGTATGGTGTTTGATTTATATCAGTATATTCAATGGCATTATCCATTACTTCAAAACATATGTTGGGAACTTGCCTAGAACAGAGTCATAAAAAGTATTCTCAACATTTACAGGGAACTTTGAGAGATAAGCAGCTTGTCCGCTGTAAGCAGAGAGCAAAGCTGGAAATACGAGGCAACTGAAGCTTATCTGCCATACATATATACGCATGGCGAGTTCACTTTGATTACTCATAAAAATATAAGAAGATGAAAGAAAAATTAAGACTTGACTTACTTGAACATACCGCACACTGAAGTGACCCAAATCAGCAAACATAGCTTCGGATCAGAGGAGGTTTCATAAAACAATCTTTCATAAGAACACAGACGAGAAGTAGTGAAAGTGAGGAGATGATAGAGAGTGGAGACAAAAGGGTGATAATCTATCAAGTTTAACTTTTATAAACTGAGTGAATAAATAATATACACAATCACGTCACTATAAAAGTGACTATGGGTTCTGCTTATATTGAGTGTGGACTTGTAGTATGCAAGTATGATAAGTAACATATGTTATACTCAATTAAATTATATATTGATAAAGTAGGGAAAGCAAGAAGGAAGGAATTGAGCTTGAAGGCTTTCACAGATTGATGCCGGGACTAGAGTCAGAATTAGACTTGGGTAAGGCCATGTATTCAATACCCCTTGTATAGGGTTCTAATGTTGCGCACTCCTACATTACAAGCTTTTTTTAAGCTCCTACAACACTGTAAATGTCTAATTTCACACTTTCTTTTTCTTTCTTTCTTATGTTTATTATGTGTGTATGTGTAGGATTTTGGAGCCCAACAGTCGAGAACCCGATCCAAATGGGTTGGCCTGGAAGACACCCAAAACGGCGTCGTTTTGGCCAAGCTATTGAGATGCAATCTCAGCCGTTCAAACTCCCATGATCCAGTGGCTTAAGATTAATCCCCCACTCAGGTATTGAAACCCCTAATTCCCCAAAATTCAACCTATTTCCCTTATTTCCCTCTTCGTCTTCTCTTTTCTCACTCTCTCCTCTCTTCCTCAAGACCTAGCCGCCGCCACCCATCTCCACCGGCCGGCCACCTCTAAACAACCCCAAAATCATACCATGACCTCCTCTCACTTCCCTCTTTCCAAATTCATGAACTAAATCCCCAAAATCCTCACCAATCTCCATAAATCTAAGAAAATTCGAAACCCTAGCCGCCATTTTTTTTTCGTAAATTCGGGAAGATTGAGCCCTTCTTTCCACCTAATTTTCACATAGATGGGTATAACACGATGGGGGCTACTATTTGGCATTGGTTTCATGCAAAAAATCCGGTGACCACCACTGCCCACCGCCTCTGCCACCTTATTGCCGTCGCTCACCTTCTCCTCCTCTTCTTTTTCTTCTCATTTTATTCTTCCCTTCTCTCGCTCTTACCTAGACATGACTCGAGCAAGCTTTTCACGTTGGCATGATACCGGGGTCAAAACTGGTTCGCCAGGACTTTGGTTTTTGTGTCTGTCGATGTGAAGAGTTTTCTTCATGGTCGATATTGTTGGCATCTCATCGTTGTTCGAATTGGCATCGAATCCTTTGCTATGGTAAAATTGTAGTTCCTCTTTTTTCTTTTTTGATTTTTTTGCTTCTGTGATTAGGTTAGGTTTAGTTTAATTGTATATTTCTTATTGATAGATAATCCATTACTCATTCTGATCGTTGTCGATTCGTTGGATCATGTTCATTTTGTGTAATTGCCTAATTATCTATTTGGTTTCTCCATGAGTTATCCTATGATCGCAAGATGATTTACCTATTAATGCGATTAATTTCTATTTAGTTAAGAGTTTTGTTACTCATTATTGTTTAATGTAACAATTAGTCTGTATGTGACATGTTAAGCTAATGGTTTTAATTAGTTAGTTCGGATAATACATTTGTTTTGTTTGATTTTTAGTTATTAGGTTTTGAATTTACCTTGGCTGATCAATAGTTCAAATTCTAAGTCTAGTTATGTGTTTTTCTAACTTAGTTTGGTTTGAATCACATTGTTGGTGCTGATTTTGTAAAAAAGCTTATGGGTAGTTATTTTGATGATTGAGTAGAGTGTTAGTTGTTCTTTTACTGTTTGAATCATGCTAAGAGTACAACTAATCCTCTTGTGTCTGAATCTAGTGAAAAAGACTGTCCTTTCTCCTATTTGGAGAGTCCTTTGATAGTAATGGTGAGAAAAATAAGTCCTTTGGACAGATTTTTGGTGAACAAAAATCTGCCCAAAGGTGCTTTCTTTCCCACTTAAAGGAGTCTCCTCTCAATCACTTATACACTCTAACACACTTGAAAAAGACATCTTTTACACACTAAAAAAGGAACAAAAAATTTGAGAGAAATCAGTTGAACATCAAAAAGTAGTAAGCTGAAAATTTCTAGGCTTTGTGAGTATTTCTTAGAGTTCCAAACTTGTGAGAAATAGAGGTGTTCTAGCTAATTTCTGGAGCAACTTAGTACAAGTTTTTGAGTTTCGTACTATGGTATTTTCTAGGTTGTTTCTCGGGTCACAATTTGTTGATTTGCCGTTGTTTCCCCTGTTGTTCTTACTGCTTCGGTTGCTGAATTTTTGCTACTGTTACTGCTGTATTTCTGCTTTCAGGTAACCTTTTAAACATTTGTATTGCAGGTTCTTGTTCTTTCATAGCAGATAATGAAAAGTTGGGCATTATTAGATAGTTTCGACCAATTTTCTTAAAAGATTCGCTGAATGTTTGAGTGCTAAAACCTACATATTTCTAATGAGTTTCGTTGTTGTAGTTAAAAAGTTTAGTTTATTTTATAGTGTGCATATCCATCTAACCATATTCCTTGTCGTTAGATTGAACTATTTGGATATGGTATATATTCTGAAAGAACAAGAGGATGCATGATTTACTGGGCTGTAGTAGGAGTTTTGTTAAGTTTTTCTATTTATAAAGCTATGTGCTTTAGTCCTTGTTATGTTTGTATACTTCTTGAAGGTGGGTATGGAAATGTGGCCATTTAATTTTTGTTAAAATTGCAATCTCATGTCCAAGGTAAATAGTTCTGGCTGCAGGAATATCCACTTTTACTAAGCCTGCAAATAAAAGTTAATTAATAGAATAAGTTTAATCCGTATGGATATCATGTGCACCTTGGTATATTTTGTAAGATAGTTTGCTTTTAAGAATTTGTATTTAGTTTATCAAGCATTGTCAGTAAGTTTGTCATGGCCATTCGTTAAGATGAGTTTCTTAGTTATTGGACTTTCTTAGTTTTATTTTCCATGTTTCAGTAGTAAAGCTTATTATTAAATTCGATTAGCTCTGTGGTTAGGTTGAATTACAAAATGTATGTTTGGCTGAGCTAACATGAAAATTAAGGTTGTAAATTAAGTTTGTAAAATAAGACAAATGGATTGTGGCGTGATGATTCTTCTGATATGGGCCGAATGATTTAGCTATTTGGCTCAACATAAATAACATAGTTAGCTAGCCCTATTTCTTTCTTTTTTTTAGAAAAATATATAAACTGGCTCATTTCTTGTAAATAATTTCAGCTAGCCCATTTTCTTATAATGAATTCTAGCAGTCCAGGAACTCTAAAATTTCTAAGTTGGCTCATTTCTCCTTTAACAAAAAGTTAGTACATTGCTTTAAAATAGGTAGAATTATTCTAATATTTATTTGCTTAATTTTTCCAACAATAAAGGCATAAATAAAATGGCAAGGTCGGGAGGATACATCTTGTTCCAAAATTTTGAATTAATTAAAAGTTTGTTATTTAATTAACTTCGAGCAGACTCTAATTTTAGGTGCCGCACACGAACTAAGGTCGGGGATACTCGTCTTGGTTAGTGTAAGCTTGGGTCGGGGATACTCGTCTTAGTTGGAGATTAATAAAGTCATCAACAATAAAAGCGGGCATAGGCAAACATGAAAACCAAATAAAGCACAGTTTATCCAAAAATTAATTCAAGCCAATTTTAGTCAATAAAAGAGACCATGCTAGAACCACGGGACTCGGAGAATGCTTTACACCTTCTCCCCGGTCAACTAAATTCCTTACCCAGACTTTGTTTTTGCATACCAATAATAAAATAGAGTCAAACATTTCTTTGACTAGGGATTCAAATAAAAAGTGACTTGGAACACCCAAAAATGAATTCCAAGTGGCGACTCTGTAAAGAAAATAATCCCTATTCAAATTTGTCACTTTAGTTAAAAAAATCTTCAACCCACTATCCATAATATATATCTTTTGGGGTAAAAAAAAGGGGTGTGACAGCTCTGGCGACTCTACTGAGGACTCATTCAAGAATCCGAGCTTGTAAATTGACTTTATTTGGATTTATTAATTCTTGTATATACTGTAATTTATTTGGGCCTAATGTGATATTTGCCTTCTCTTACCGCTTTGATATTGTTGAACTGTATCATAAATTGTCTTCTTGCGCACTACCTCTGAGTCTTCTGAATACAACCCCGAAATCGCAGATACGTGCCCCATTCTTTTTTGAGATAAAGCCGGTAGACCTGGGCTCCCGGTGAAGGATTATTAGTCACCTATATTTAAGAACGAGGAGGGTCCAGTAGTTAAGCCTGAGAAGTATTGCTCCCGGTATGCTACCACTTCCCAACTCGAGTTGTCTACTCGTTTTATGGCCAGTCTAGAAACACCTCATCCTCTAAGATTTTTAAAACCTAGACCAATAAACCACAAGGCTGGCTATTCCTAGTATGATCGTTTTGTTGCATCATGTGCATTTGAATTAGCGAAGCTTGGCACAGGCGCCGAGTCCGTATAAATCAGGTATCCTTTTTGAGATCATCATGTTCATTTAAGTGCTATTTGCTGCATCATTTGAAAGGCTTTCTTGCATTGTTGACCGGCTTTAGAAAATCAGTTGAGTGGAATTGGAAAAAATTATTTCCCCAATTTTGTACAAATAATCCATTTTTACTATAAAACAAATCTAGCATGAGGTGTCAGAAAACAATAAAAAATGGACAAAATCTATTAAGTCTTGGTTCGAACTACGCGGGTCTCATTCTCACAAATTCAGTGGGGTACATAGGCAACCTTCATCGGGTTAGGTCCCCATTTTTCAAGAGTTTCCGTATTGGTGTGTCCATAATATTTTTTTTCAACACAACCTTAATATCTTCTTTGGAAGTACCGAAGGACCGTTTCCGAATACATAGCCATCTTATCTTTTTTTGGGTAATACTTTACTAATTTGCCCTTATGTTTGGCCTATTTGCCTAGACAATCTTAAAACCTTCTTCTGAAGTGCTGAAGGGATATTTTTGTAGAAATAACTAATTTAACTATTTTTGTCATTTTTCGTACCATTTTTGGTTGTTTTTGTCGAAATAGCCTTAAAACCTTCCCCGGAAGTGCCGAAAGGTTGTTTTCATAATATTGGCTACTTTGTTCATTTTCGAATGCTTTTTAACTTTTTCCCTATTTTCGGCCTTTTTGCCGAAACAGCCTCAAAACTCTCTGCATGACTGTCGAAGGGTTATTTTAGTAAGTATAGCTAATATTTTACCGTTTTGCCCATATGTCGAACCATTTTTGTCGAAATAGCCTTAAAACCTTCATCGGAAGTGCAAAAGGGCTATTTCCATAAAAAATGGCTACTTTACTCGTTTTTAACACCTTTTACCATTTCGTCTTTATTTTGACCGTTTTTGCCAGGACAACCTTTAAACCTTTCTCAGAAATGTCGAATGGGCTATTTTCATAAAAATAGTCATTTTATTTATTTGTTTTCACATTTTTGCCGTGTTTTCCCTTATTTTCGGCCATTTTTGCCGAGTCAACCTTGTAATTTTTTTGAAGTACCAAATGTATGTTTTCTAGAAAATAAATTTTTATTTATTTACCTGCTTATCATGTGTACAGATGTGTTTACCGAGACAACCTTAGTACTTTCCTCGAAGGTACCGAAAAGCCGTTTTCATCTTCGTCACCTTTTATCATTTTGTCCTTGTCCGACCATTTTTATCATGTCTTGTTTCCTCGGTAAGATACCTGAGCAATCCTTCTAGAGTCTAGCCTTCCTCCCATAAGAATTTTGTTTGTTGTCTTATGCAAAGGTCTGCTTGGCGACATTTCTTTGAGTTTAGATTAGGACGTGACCTCATATTTTTATTTATCTAGGTACGATATGGATTCAGTTAATGGGAGGCATGTCAAGAGGACGAGAGATGAAGAGCACTCGTCGTTTAAGATTGTCGACAAAGTACCTAGTTTATTGAAGAGATGGTGGAACAACATGGACGGGTTTGAGTAAGAAAAAATCAAAGATCATTTGAAAAACTTTGTAAAAACATTATGGAGATTGAGCCAAAACGAGAACTCATCGAGGCTTTGGTTTATTTCCGAGACCCCAAGAATAATGTGTTTCATCTCAATGGGTTTGAAATGACTCCTACCTTGGAGGAATTCGCTGAATATACAGATCTGGGGCATAAGAGTCGAACAAAGAGACTTTTGGCTCCTAGGGATGTTACTACTACCAAGTTCCTTGAGTAGATGGGAATCAGCCACACCAAGATAGCATATGTGGCGCAAGGGCAGGTCCGCGTAGATTTCTTATATGAAAGGTGTGGACATGAAGGGGGATTATGTCACGATCCAAAATCCAACTAATCGTGATAGCACCTAACTCAACCCGTCAGGTAAGCCACTTAACAACTAACCAATTTAATGATATTCATAAAGAAAAGAAATGATAATACAATTGCTTTTATACAAAAATTTCTCAAGGACTGGCAGTACAAATCATGAGCTTCTAAGATTTTGAGTTTACAAAGCTAATATGAAATAAATACACCATATATTCGAATGTACATAAACAAAATTTTAAGAGTCTAGAGCTACCATGAACAAGAGGTAGTTGTGACTGGAACGCAGTCACGTCTTCAAATCCATTCTCCGCCGTGCACAACAACATTAGTATCCAACATCTGCACGCAAGGTGCAGAAGTGTAGTATGATGACAACCGACCCCTTATACTCAATAAGTAACAAACCTAACCTTAGGTTGAAAGTAGTGACGAGTTGTGACCAGGGTCCGAGTCCAACTCCAATAACTAGCAACAGTTCATAACAAAACAATAAAGATGGAACATGAAATAGCTCAGCTCGTTCTTAGTTACGGAAAATAGGCATATTTTTCAAGTATAACAATAAATCTCAAACCTTTCACTGAAAACATCAAAGATATGTGTAAGTTTGAAAACTGTGATTTTTCCCAAAAAAAAAACTTTTAACAATAGTTAAGAAGTCTCATTATCATATGGCATGAGGAAAGTACATCTCTATGCTTACATGTGAATGTGCATGTGAATGTCATAGATGTCACAAAATCATGTAACATAAGGGAATGCATCTGTATGCCCGTGTCCCATGTATACATGTTAATGCAATGCACCATAGTGATGAACTCATGTACCCACACTCTCAGAGTACTCAAGCTCACTGTCTCACACTCCCTCTCATCACACTCAATCACTCAACACATTCGGCCACTCAGCACTGTACGGTACCTGATGCAGCGCGCAACGTGATTCCATCATAAATCAATAGATCCTGAGCTCATTGTGGGTGTGCAGACTCCAGAGGGGCAGATCATGCCTAAGCGCTAATATAACCTGTTGTGCGTGCAACCCGATCCACATATAGCCCTGAGGCCTGTTGCAGCGTGCAACGCGATCTACATATAGCCATAAGGCTTGTTGCGGTGTGCAACACGATCCACACACACACACATACATACACACACACACACACATACACACACACACACACACACACACACACACACACACACATATATATATATATATATATATAAATACCTGTTGCGACGTGCAACCCGATCTCATCAATATCACTCACAATCCAGCCCTCAGGCCTAACTCAGTCATCAATCTCTCCAGTCTCTCGGGCTCACAAATCTCATGTCAATCAGTCAAAACAATGATAACATGTTGTGACAATAAATGATAACAGAGACTGAGATATGATATGAAAATCAATGAATATGATTGAGTATGTAACTACAATTTAAGCAAATATTTCAACAACAGAAATGACCTCAGTGGGCCCCAATAGAATAAACATATAGCCTAAACATGGTTTCTAACATGGATCACAGCTTAATTACTCTATCACATAGAAATTTCATGGATAAAGACAAGATTAAGTAACTATACAGTACCACAAAATTAACCGAGCCATCACACGGTGCACGCTCACATTCCCATCACCTAGCATGTGAGTCACCTCACACCAAGAACATAACACGTATATTCAGGGATTCACCAATTCAGCACCAATTTTAGAAGTGTTTCTTACCTCGAACAAGCCAAATCCAATACCGAGCAGGCCAAGTGATGCTCCAAAAATGACATCCCACGCATATCGATCTCCGAACGGCTCGAAACTAGTCAAAAGCAACTCAAATACATCAAACAAAGCCCAAGGAAACAATTCCATATGATAAAGGTCGAATCTTTAATCGAAAGCCCAAAATTACCCAAAATCCCAACCCGGGTCTGTGCCTCGGAACCCGATAAAACTGAAAAAATCTGACAACCCATTCAATTACGAGTCCAACCATACTAGTTTCACTCAAATCCGACTTCGAATCAATGTTCAAAACTCAAGAATTCACTTTATGAAACTTTAGCCAAAAATCCCCAATTTCTCTTTTGGAACACTGAATCAAATGCCAAAAATGAAGATAGATTCATGATATAAAATCAAAAATTAGTAGAGAACACTTACCCCGATCCACATGGTGAAAATTTCTTCAAGAATCGCCTCGTCTCGAGCTCCATAGCTCCAAAAGTGCTAAAATGGCTGAAACCCCCGAAATAGAGTACTTTATAATACTGCTTCAGCAATATCCATCGCGAACACGGATAGACCATCGAGCTCGCGATGAACAAAATACACCAGCACAAAATGTGTTCACTGCATAGTCCTCGCGAACGCGATGCACAACAGAACCACCCTCCGCGAACGTGGCTGCTACTTTGCAAACTCAAAGACATTTCCTCCAGCTCCTCAACTAAAACTCTATGCGAACTTGACACTTCATCGCGAACGCGAAACACAATGAACTTACCTTTCAACGCGTTTCATATATTGCATTCGCGAAGAACAAAATCGCAAATGACCAAATTACACTTTGCAATCGCGGCTGGACCTTTGCGATCGCGAAGAACACTAGAAGCAACATGTAACAGCAGAAACCAACAATAACAACATGGCCCAAAATGGTTCGTAACCCGTCCGAAACTCCCTCGAGCCCCTCGGAACCCCGTCCGAACATACCAACAAGTCTCATAACATAACACGGACCTACTCGAGTCCTCAAATCACATGTAACAATATTGAAACAATGAATTGCACCTCAAATCAAACTTAAATGAACTTTCAACTTTCAACTTCCAAAACTCACGCCGAAACATATCAAATCAACTTGGAATGAAGTCAAATTTTTCACACAAGTCCCAAATGACATAACGAAGCTCTTCCAATTCCCAGAACCATAATCCGAATCCAATATCCATAAATTCAACTTTCGTTCAAACTTATGAATTTTTTAAACCTTCAAATTTTCCACCTTTCGCCATAGTGCCGAATCCTTCTAGAAATATCCAAATGTGAATCTGGGCATACGCCCAAGTCCAAAATCACCATCCGGACCTAAAGAAACCATCAAAACTCCGTTCCGGGGTCAAATTCCCAAAAATCAAACTTGGTATATTCTTCCAACTTAAAGCTTAAATCATGAAATTCATTCTTCCAAATCGATTCTGAATAACCTGAAAACAAAAATCGATGATTCACATAAGTCATAATACATCATAAGGAGATACTCATGCCCTAAAACTACCGAGTGAAGTGCAAATTCTCAAAACGACCGATCGGATCGTTACAGATTCTTAGAATTTGGGACGAAGCTTGTTAACAAACAGAACCAACACACATAGCGAGACCATGAATGGAAAACATTCATTGTAGATTTCTTGGGGTGCATGGTCTTCCCGAGAGAGGATCGGAAGATCAACATTCGTTTATCTGGGATAGTCACTGCCATGATGAAAAGATATTATTCCTCCATCGGAATCAACATTCTTCTCCATCATTTGCTTGAACATGTTTCCAATACGATCCATTTCATTGTTGGAGGAACTAGGACCATGAGAAGGATAAGGAGGGGTGGCTCGGTTGTTGGTACAAAGGGGGCCTTTGAAAACCCGACCCTCGATTTCCTTGATTGTTGTTCCACCCTCCTTGGTTGTTGCCTCCCCAATTGCATTGATTGTATTATTTTTCCAATTCCCTTGGTTTTTTCTTCCATTCCAATTGCCTTGATTGTTCCCACCATTCCAATTACCTTGGTTGCTAGAATTCTAATTCCATTGATTGTTCGAAAGTATCCATTGTTGTTGACTAGGGACTTGGTAGTTGTTTTGGTGCCCTTGAAAGTTGTTCACATATTAGACCTCTTAATCTTGATGATTGTAAGAATCTCCTTAATCATACCCACTATCATCTTGCACAAAATTGTCCACTCTTTTTTGCACTTGTTGAAGTTGAGCCTTTTCCAAGTGGTTCATGGTGGTTGTCAACTCGGCTATGGCTTGCCCATGGTCATGTAACTCTTTATGAAGAGGAATCACATTTGGATCACCTTGTGGAGAATTGGATCTAGATTGCCACGCCGATGAAGTATCAGCCATCTCATCCAAAATATAATACGCCTCCGCATAAGGCGCATTCATGAAGTTCCCACCGGCAAGTTGATTCACTACACATTGGTTGGTGGTAATGATTACCCGATTGAAATTTTGTTGAATCATGTTCTCCGTCATATCATTATTAGGACAATATTTCACCATTGTTCTATATCTTTCCCATATCTCGTGTAGTGGTTCATTAGACTCTTGCTTGAATGCTAGAATTTCATCCCGAAAATAGCCATGTGCCCCGGAGAGAAGTACTTTGAAATGAATTCTCCGCAAGTTCATCCCACGTCCGAATGGAATGATTTGGAAAACGTTCCAACCAATCTAAAGCTTTCCCCCATAGAGAGAAGGGAAAAAACCTTAGCCTTAAAGCATCCTCTGAGACATTTGTTTGTTTGCTTCCCCAACACGTATCAACGAACCCCTTCAAATGTTTATTTGCATTTTGACTCGTTTCACCGGTGAAGAACCCTCGTTGCTCAAGCAAAGTGAGCATTACATTGATTTTTTGAAAGTTTCCCGCCTTAATACGGGGTGGGACTATAACACTTTCATACCTTTCATTCGGCAACACCCGGTGTGGAGCCGCTTGTGGTAGAGGTGGGGGTGGAATGGGAACATTTTCATGAGGCGGTTACCCTCGTCTATTAGCTTGAGGTTCAAGAGGGACCTCATCCATTGCATCATCATCAACGTCCACATCCCCCACGACTATGTTTCTGAGCTCGTTGTTTGCCATGATTGCACCTACAATACTCACACATTAGTAACAAGGAAGGAAAATGAGATAATTCACACACAAAACCAAATATATAGCTAAATCCGTAATTAGCTCTCTGACAATGGTGCCAAAAATTGATCTCATACAAGTCACACCTCTATTTGAGGTTATGAAACTGTCGGAGCAATAATAGTACCCAACAAGGAGTCGGGGTTAATTTTCCACAGGGATCTATGAATAGGACTTAGGAGTATATATTTGAGTGAATGAACTTGAATTATCTCGAATTGCACTTCCAAAAAGTTGGTTTGTTTATAAATCTATTTTAATCTAAGAATAATAACTAAAAATTAAAACTAGCAAATTTTTTTTGTTTGTTTTTCAAATGGTAAAAAGGCCTAGGGATATGACCTTCATCTAGTTGTTCGCTTAATGGGTTGTAAGCCTTAAAGCTTATTTTCTTGGTCGGGGTGGATTATAGCTATCAACACTCGAGTACTCACTCAATACCTCTCGGTCGGAGAGTGATTTAGCCCAATTTGGCTTTCTCAAGTCCAAATCGTTATTGAACAAAGCAGTTGATAATAAGCTCAAGTCGGGTTTTACTATCTCTAGATTCAACCCTTTAATTAGGTTTATCAATCTCTCGATTGACCCAATTCCTTGCTAGCCAAGTTTTCCTAGACTAAGTCTCTCTTTCTCAAGTAGAGACCAAGTAAATTATGCATGAAATAATGTTTGCAACCATTAAATCTTTAATTTAAAGCAAGAACAAGGCTAGATAATTAACACCCAATCATAAACAATCAATACATCAAAAATTGAATAAGTTTACACACTAGGTTTGGGTCACAACCCTAGTGAAAATCTATCTACTCATGCTTAAATTAGAAGATAAAGAAGAATAAGTGATAATTAAACCCATATTAATGATTGAAATGATAAAACTAATATTCAAAAAGCTCAAAATAGATACAATAACTAAAAGAAGCAAAGTAAACGGCTGTTGATGTCAAAAGGTACAATAGCTAACCTAAAAAAGTAAAACTATTCTATTTATACAGTGTTGGAATTTTTGGACAAAATTGCCCTTTCGGAGGTTCTGCGATCGCACAATTCCATGTGCGGTCCACACTTGTCTTCAACTTGGCAGGAGTGGACTTTTGTGGCCGCACAATTCTGAACCGCGGCCGCATCTTTCTATTTCTGCGGTCCGCACATTTTTGAGTGCGGCCGCATATGGCTCTTTTGCGGACCGCAAAAATGCAACTGCGGCTGCATAGTTGATCTTTTGCGGACGCATAATAATTGTGGGGTCCACACTTCCTTGGAACTTAAATTGCATGTTCTCTGAACCTTTGGCCTTGCCTTGCTTTTGCGGCCACAAATTTCATGTGCGGACCGCACTTCTCACAGGTCTTTGCTAGATTCTCTTCACAATCTGTGACCGCGGATGATAATCTGCGGTCCGCACTTTAGAGCTTTTGCTTGTTTTTGTCCTTGGTTAAAATTACTCCTTCTTGAGACAGATTTCATCTTTGATGATCATTTTCCACCATTCCTGCAATTAATCATATTTTATCAACGAGCACACAATTAAATGCTTTTGGACTAAAATGAAAGTAAAAAAAGTGCTAATAAGTAGTCAAAATCCCCACTCATCAAGCACTGCAAGAAGAGCTCAGCATCGATAAAGTAGACATGGATCTGCTTTATGATGCTTTTGAGAAAGAGAATGCTCAGTAGGCATGAGAGATGAAAGTACTCAAAGCTCAAATTCGGAAGAAGAAACATAGTCACAACCGCTCAGCAACAAGAGAGAGAGAAGCCCCAGTTCAAGGTGGTCCTTGGTCATGATCGTAGAGGTTTTGCTCCATTAATCCAAGTTCTGAGGGAGCAGATAGGGGGAGTTGAGTAAAGCAAGGGGCGCCATCATGGAGTTTGAAATAGAAACATATCACTACCAAAGTATGATCAATCGGTTAGAGAGGGAGTCACTAGAATTTTGGCGCCAGAGAGATATGTCCTTGGAGCGCGAGCATGATGCGATGGATCTAGCTGAGACCCGTGGTCTGCGAAATCAAGAGTTGCATTTGGCTCAGGAGCACATTAAGGGAAAGATCCTCGAAGTAGCCATATATAACTCCCGAGCATGCAGGAGTTGCCAGGGAATGAAGACTGATCGGTTTGCAGAAGTATCATTGAATGTCGCCCCTCACATATATGCAGACTTAGAGAGGATATACCGCGATGTTGGGGGTCAACCGCACCAATAAGTACCTTGACTATAGTGATGCCGGTGGTTTCTATTGCAGAGATCAGAGTCTCATTACTTGGAAGTCCACTATGATTGTTATTTTGTTGTCTTTGAGTCTGTACGAGTCTTTTGGTGTTTTGAGTCTTGTTGTTTTGAATTTTTTCTTATAAATCTATTTGAGTCGAGTCTGTCTTGTTTAAATAATTGTCTTTATGTAATTTTTGCTTTTTAGTCTTGTATAAAAAAATGAAAATCAATGAAAATGTTTTTGCTTTAGAAAAATTCGAAAATAAACTAAAAAGATTTTAATTGTTGTAAATTTAAAAAAAAAATAGTCAGTCTTGTCCCTTGAACTACGTAATGTCCTGTGGGAGTATTGTAAATATGTATTTGTAATGCACATATATATATGATAGATTCTTTGGTTTGATTTGCTTGTCGATAGTTAGCCCGATGAATTGGACTTTGATATGAAACCCTTGGGGTCATAAATTGGCCCTGAAGCTTTTTAAGCTGGCGACTTGGGCTCTTGCACCTTAGGTCAGTACGACCTCCGGTGTAGATGGCGACTTGGGCTCTTACGCATTTGTCCCTGAGGCGCTGTAGTTAACTGTATCGGGCTTAGTCTCCGAGTCGGGTTTCGACTAGAGCTCAACGGCCCTCAGGTTTTCAAATTGTGGCCCTGAGGCATTTTGGGTCGGTATGACCTGTAGCTGGCGATTTGGGCTCTTACGCGTAAGGTCGTACGACCTTTAATGTAGCGGGCGACTTGGGCTCTTATGCTTTTTTGGCCCTGAGGCGCTTTGGTTAATCATTTCGGGCTTAGTCTCTGAGTCAGGTTTGGACTCGAGCTCAATGGCCCTCGAGTTTTCAAATCGGCCCTGAGGCGCTTTGGGTCGGTATGACCTGTAGCTGGCGACTTGGTCTCTTACGCGTAAGGTCGATACGACCTTTAATGTAGCGGGCGACTTGGGATCTTACGTATTTTTGGCCTTGAGGCGCTTTCGTTAACCATTTCGGGCTTAGTCTCCGACTCGAGTTTCGACTCGAGCTCCACGGCCCTCGGGTTTTCAAAATCGGCCCTGAGGCGCTTTGGGTCAATATGACCTGTAGCTGGCGACTTGGGCTCTTACGCTTTAGGTCGGTACGACCTTTGATGTAGCTGGCGACTTGGGATCTTACGCTTTAGGTCGGTACGATCTTTAACCGGTTCTTTTCAAAGTTTTTCGAAGTAATTGGAGGCCTGTGATTTTAAGGCAACAGTCGGACGTCTCCGAGTGGCATTATTTTGGCCGGAGCCTTATGACGGTGGTCATTGTATTTGGCCGTAGCCTTTTAGTCCCCGATGAGATAGCCACGGCGTCTATATCGAGGGTATTCCTTTTGGGTATTATAAGTTCGATATATAGCCTTGACTTTGATATGGGGTTTATGCCTTTTTTAAGGTCTTACAAATTTGTGCATGCCTTGCTTGAGGTCTTGCGGTTTTGATGTTGCCTCATGGAGGGCTTACGAGTTTGAAGTTGCCAGCCCTGGGGTCTTATGGCCATGAGTCGACTGTCGAGGTCAGTCCTTGAGTCAGAGTTGATATTTCCTCATGGAGGGCTTATGTCATAGATATTGCCTCTTGGAGGACTTATGAGTTCGAAGTTTCTGGCCCTGAGGTCTTACGACTTCGAGTTAGTTGACTTGATGAGCCGACTGTCGAGGACAGTCCCCGAGTCGGAGTTGATATTTCCTCGAGGAGGGCTTATGAGATTGAAGTTTCCGGCCCTTAGGTCTTTTTGCTTCGAGTTTTTGGTGACTCGATGGAGTGACTGTCGAGGACAGTTCCTGAGTGCTTGTTAAATTTTTGGCCCTGAGGCTGTCTCTTGTGAAAATGGCAAACTTCTTTGATGTGCGAAATGTTTTGATGATAAAAGGTACTTCTCTGATTACTTGGTACAAGTATACAAGTTTTTACCATCGAGGGTTCGATTATTCTATGCGGACACGGTTCATTCGATCGTTTGGTCTGATACATCATTCTCCTGTCGAGACCCTCTTTGGCATATTTCAGTGACCTCCTGGGAAGATTCCCCTCAGTATTCGAGGTTAATCGAAGAGAAGCCTTGAATACTAGGTGAGTTCTCCTTAGGTAGCATATAGATGTTGCCTCGTTAAAAACCTCGCCGGTAAAACCCTTTGGGATAAAATCCGACGTGAGGGAAAAAGAGCGAAACGCATGCTTTAAAACCCAAGGCCTTCGAACTGGGGGGGGGGGTGCTTCGGCTCCTTTCAATCGAACACCTGCACGCAGGTTAGCATAAAGTGTGAAAGAAAAAGGAAGAGGTTTGTACCTTAGCTGCAATGGCGCTCGAGCCTTGATATGCTTTGGTTATCTGTTCCGAGGACGTGGCACGGTCCTTTGTTCGTTCCTACGAGGACGTAGTTTATGATTGTTACTTGGCTGTTTGCTTGTTTTTTGGCTCCTTCGATGTAGAAGGTGTCGGTGCCACATCGTGCACTGTGAACATTTCTTTCGCTGCGTGCTGCTCTCCGTATACTATTTTTACTCCAAACTTCGTAGGAAACTTCATCATTTGATGAAGGGTTGACGGCACCGCCCTCATATTGTTAATCCATGGCCTTCCAAGCAATGCATTCTACCTCATGTGACCTCCGATGACATGAAACTTGGTATCCTGAATTGTGTCATCCACTTTGACTGGGAGGATGATTTCCCCTTTCGTTGTTTCGCTTGCCATGTTGAATCCATTGAGGACTCGAGAGGCGGGTACAATCTGGTCGAGCAACTCGAGTTGCTCTACCACCCTCGACCGAATTATGTTGGACAAGCTACCTAGATCTACGAGCACACGTTTAATTTGAAATTTATTGAAAAAAAAAGAAATTACCAGTGCGTCGCTATGAGGTTGGGATAAGGTCTCGATGTCCTCTTCGCTGAATGAAAAGGCGTCTTCAGGTATGTAGCTCCGAGTTTGCTTTTCCCTGGTGATGGATACTTTTATTTGCTTAAAAATGGGTTCCTGAGGGACGTCGACTCCACCAATAATCATGTGGATGACGTGTTGTGGTTCTTGTGTTTCATTTTTCTTGTTTGCCTCTCTTTCGAAAATTGGTTTTTAGCTCGGTCGCTGTTAAATTCTCGAAGGTTCCCTTTGTAGATTAGTCGGTCTACCTCTTCTCGAAGCTGTCTGCAATCTTCGGTCCTATGACCATGGGTATCGTGATATTCACATATCAAGTTGGGGTTCCTGCGAAGGATCTGATAGCACGGGTCTCGGCCACCTGGTATCCTTGATCTTACTTGGCCGATGCGATGTCTAAAACATCGATGTTGAAGTTGTACTCAGATAGCCGGGGTGCCTCTTGCCTGTCGAACCCTGCTTTGTTCAAGAGTCCCGAGGATTCTGTCCTCGGTCCATCCTTTGGTCACTTCGAGGTACGTTACATCTCGGGATATTTCTTTGATATTCTACGTACGGTTGCTACCTTTCTTTGTTTTGCCTTGGTTCTCTTTCTGGAGGCTTCGATTCCTTTGTTAAGACTCTGATAGGATACACCGAGCCCGAGGGGATTCCAATAGATCGTCCTCGACCCTGATCTTCGACTGGTACCTGTTTTGCATATCTGCCAAACTATGGCGGGGTACTCGATTAAATTCTGCTTCTGCAGTTTTGAAGCTATAGAGCTTCGCTCATTCAAGCCCTGAGTGAAGGCTTGTACCACCCAATCTTCGGAGACCGGTGGTAATTCCATTCGTTCCAATTGAAAGCGGGACACGAACTACCTTAATATCTCATTCTCCTTTTGCTTGATTTTGAAAACATCATATTTCCTTGTAGCAACCTTGATGGCACCAGCATGTGCTTTCACAAAGGATTCCTCCATCATGGCAAATGAATCTATCGAGTTAGGGGGCAGGTTATGATACCACATCATGGCCCCTTTGGATAGCATCTCTCTGAATTTTTTCAATAGAACGGATTCATTCTCTTCGTCTCTCAGGTCGTTCCCTTTCACAGCACAATGTAGGCAGTAATGTGCTCATTGGGGTTCGAGATTTCGCTGTACTTCGGGAGATAGGGCATTCTCAATTACTTTGGGATAGGCATCGGAGCTGCACTTGATGGGAATGGCTTTTGCACGAACTTTTTTGAATCTACACCTTTTAGAATCGAGGGTGCGCCTGGGATCTGATCGACCCTCAAGTTGTAGGTCTCCACTTTTTTGTCGTTAGCTTCTATCTTCTTTTCGCCCGATTCAATCCACTTTGCGAGGTCTTCGAGCATCTTCATAATGGCGGGGTCGGCTGCTGACCCATTATTGCTCGATCTTTCCAGTGCCTGTTCGACTCGAGGAGCCGTTTTTGGTGGTGCTGTGCGTGGGGTTCTCTGATGGCTTTGTATCTGAGCAATAGCCACCTGTTGTGCCTGCAACATTTCAAAAATGACATGAAGGCTAATTTCCCTTTCCCTTTGAGCAGGGGATCCCTGTGCTTCACGCTGGTCTCCTTCACGAACGCTTCCGTCTGTATGAGAGCTCACATCGACATGTTGAGCGTTGGGTGCGCCTTCACCGATAGAAATTTGCACTGGTTCCCCTTCAGGGTTTTGCGGTGGCACACCGGCACCTGAAGCAGATGTACCATTCTCTCCGTGGTCCTCAGAACCATTGTTTTCATGTGCGTTTACTGAGTTAGATATTTTCTGACATGAAATTGAAGATTCTTCGACAAGAAAAATGTGAAGAATAACTTGTGTTCTTAGAAAACCAGCACTAAAACAATCACTATTATTTTTATCCCCACGGTGGGCGCAAACTGTTTACCTTGAAAATGGTAATTACAATTATATTTGATTATGTGGTTCTAAAATATGTGATATATTTGAATGCCGGTTGTTTAAGAAGTAGATGCTGAGTGTGAAGTAAGAAAAATAAAATAAGAGCAAAAGGAAACGAGATTATGCAAACTGGGTAATGGAGATCTCGAGGGTGGTCGGAAGGGCCTCGTGGTCGAGCTTAGAAGCTTGACTAGGGGCTATCGATAACAGCAAAACAATATTGAATGCCTTAAGAATGACCTATTTATGATCAATAACAAGTAATAAATGGAGAATAATTCAAGAACACAATAAATGAGAAACAATAAATCAATGAAGCAATTGTAGAGAATGTTTTAGTTAGAGAGCAGAGGATGTTCTTGTTCTTGTATTGAATACCATGTGTGTTACAAAGTGACAAGGGTCCCCTCTATATATGAGGGGGAATCCCAACATAGTACATGTGTAATTAATGCAAAGAGATTTGGCTGGTACAACCATTTAATGCCACGGTACATGTTTGTACTGTTTTATGTATTTTGTCAGCTTTAACCACGTGCTATTTGGGAATTTCCCGTCTTTCCATGCTGACCTTCGATTTGTACTGCCTCGAGGTCGAAGACCTTCGATATGCCTCCTCGATGCTAAAACTTGAACCTTCGAACCTTCTGAGCATTGAAATGACCGTAAAAATCGGGCTTTCCAATTTTAGCCGTATACAGTATGCCCAGATTGTAATGGGAAAGCTTTCTGTCCTCTGGCTCCTGGTTTGGGATAAGACTCACTTTTGTATATCGACACATTAAGAAATACAGCGCAAATGCTCCCCCTGCATGCGAACAATAGAAGCAAATAAAACACGTATAATTAAAGGCAGGTATTCGCGGTTCAATTTGGATTTTGGTTTTTTACTTAAAAGAAAATCGAACCAACTATGTCGTTTTTAAATATATCAGAACCAAATCAAACTAATCAAGTAGTTTTTTCATTGATTTGGTTTTTATTAATTTTTGTCTATTTTTTTAGTTTGATTGATTTGTTGGATAGTGGTGCGATCTCTTTGGAAGAGTTTTCTTCGGAGGTCATGACGTTTCCAACATATTAAGAGCTCCTTACCTTAGACAAGCTGGTCATCAAGATTAGAAGAATCAATTTATTGCAAAGATACTCTATTGATATAACTTTAAGAAGAAAATAGAAAGGGAACAGAAATATAACTAAAATAGAAACTTTTAGGAAATTAAGAACATATTTGAGGAATAAAGAATAATATTACTGACTATATAAAGACTTGGGGGATTAGATAGAGAGTGAATGCTGGCAGCTGATGGAAGTGGGCGATTCTACAATGGGGCTTTTAATAAGAGGAAACTACACTATATACCTACAAAAACCAAAATATTTATTCGCTTTTACTTATTTTAAAACTAGTTATAATATCCACCTATACCGCCCATATTAATTACCCGACCTACCTACTATTCTTTCTCTGTAATTTTAAAGTTTAAAACTGCCTTATATGTTCCCTGTTTTTCTCCCCATTTTCTCTTTCTTCCTTTTACGACATCAATTCATTTTCTCTTCATATTCTTCCAACAATAGCAATTCCTTTATTCTTAAATTCTCTCTTCCATATATCATTGGCAAGAAAATTAAGTAGGAAAAAGTTCTCGCTAAGTCTCTATCCACTATTTAATAGAGAAATACTACAAAATAATGGATCCAATTTCAGATCTGAAGAAAAAGATTGGAACTTTATGTGTATGAGTTCAAATTTTTAGATCTGAATTTTTGGTGTGTGTTTGAAATATTTTGTTATTGAAATTCGTTTGGTTGTTCTTCTTTGGCATTTGAATTATATTGTTAATGCTGATTTTGCATACATTTGTTATTGAAAGGGTCAAAACCACCATTAAACGACATTGAAGCTTGAAACTCATAAATTGGGCTTGTGGAGTTTGTAGTTGTTTTGATCTAATTTTGTTTGGGTTTATTTGAAATGTTAATTGGAGGTTGTAGCTAAACATTGAGCGAATTTGGTGGAGATTTTGCAGTAGATTTTTTAATTATGGGGTAAAGCTGAGTTGAACTGGAAAGAGGAATTTGCAATGTATACGAAAATTATATACTATATACCTTTTTGGTATACACTTTACTCCAAAAGTATACTGTACAGTATAATACATAATGTAACGGTATACTATTACAATTTGGTCCTTTATGAATTTTTTAAATTTTCATTGAGTTCTTTTTTAACTTTGCAACGGAGTTCTCATGTCTTTTAATTTTTTTGCTTAAACCAAAATATTTAGGTTGAAATATTTGATTGGAGGTTGTGGTTAAAGTTTGAGTTAATTTTGTTAAAATTCTGGAATAGATTTTTGAAATATAAGTTGAAACTGAATTGAACTAGTGAAGAAGACTAATTTTACTATATACCAAAATAACATATTGTATACTATTTTGATATATAATATTTAATTCAATAGTATATAATTTATTGTTCTGAAATGTTGAACTGGTGAAGAAAATTCTTTATTGTATACCAAAATGATATACTATATTCCATTTTGGTATATAGTTCATTCCAACGGTATACTGTTACAATATACTATATAATGTAACAGTATACTATTACAATTTGGTGCTTTTAAAATTTTTAAAATTTTTCATTGATTTCTTTTCAACTTTTTATCGGAGTTCTCATGTTTTTTTAATTTTTTAAAATCAAAATATTTAGTTTAAAATATTTGATTGGAGATTGTGGCTAAAGTTTGAGTCAATTTGGTGGAAAATCTGGAGTAGATTTTTAAAACTTAAGTTGAAATTGGGTTGAACTAGCGAAGAAAACTAACTTGTATTATATACCAAAATAACATACTATATACCATTTTGGTATATAATATTTAATCCAATAGTGTATAATTTATTGCGTTGAACCAGCCAAGAAGAATTTGTATTGTATTCCAAAATGATATACTATATACCATTTTGGTATACAGTTCATTCCAACAGTATATTTTTAAAGTATACTATATAATGTACAATATACTATTACAATTTAGTCCTTTTTGAATTTATAAAATTTTCATTGAGTTATTTGTTAACTTTTCAACGGAGTTCTCATATTTTTTTCAAATTTTTTCTTAAAAAAATATTTAGTCTAAAATATTTGATTGGAGGTTGTGGCTACAGTTTGAGTCAATTTGATGGAAACTCTGAAGTAGATTTTTGAAATTTAGGTTGAAATTGAGTTGAACTAGCGAAGAAGACTAATTTATATTATATACCAAAATAATATACTATATAACCATTTTGGTACATAATATTTAATTTAATAGTGTATAATTTATTTTATTGAACTGGTGAATTTAATTTAGTGTGAAATATTTGATTGGATCTTGTGGCTAAAGTTTGATTCAATTTGGTAAAATGTTTGGAGTAGATTTTTGAAATTTAAGTTGAAATTGAGTTGAACTAGCGAATAAGACTAATTTATACTATATACCAAAATAACATATATACCATTTTGGTATATAATATTTAATTCAATAGTATGTAATTTATTACAACAGTATACTATTACAGTATATGGTATAATGTAACAACATAGTTAAATTTGATATTTTTTAAAATTTTCAAAGAAAAATTTAATGGATCATTTTTAATTTTTCTAACAGAGTACTCGATGTTATATACCCACCGAGTATATTATATATAGCATGCAAGTATTATAGTATGCTGCAATAATATACTTCGACTACTACTAATATATTATTTTTTATATACTATATGCTAAATTAAGTCACAAGCTCTACGAAATCTGTCTACAGTCTACTATACAAGGAGTCTAAGAAGTAAATGAGGGAAAACAAAGTAAAAGATAGAGGGGGACTCCGAGGTTCTGCGGACGTGTGCAGATATACCTTGTAGCATCCGGTGGCTGCGGCTGCTGCTGCTGGATTAATACTGAGGCGGACGAGAGGTACCTGGATCTGCTCATGAAAACATGTGCAGGAAGGGCGTGATACACCACAATGGTAACAGTAAGTGCCAAGCCTAACCTCGGTCGAGTAGTGACGAGGTCAGGTCAGGGCCGTACCGGTACAAATATAATGAAATAAAACAGAAAGAACTATATTACAGTAAAAACAAACACGAAAACCTATAGGAATAGAAGCCAATGAAAGCCATCAGTTCAGAACACAGTAATAACAACAAGGGGATCTCCCATGATACTGTCCTGTAGTCCCAAACGTAAATGTGCAGGGGGATCTCCCGGAATACTGTTCCGTAGTCCCAAAGTAAATATGCAGTGCTGGGGGATCTCCCGGAATACCGTTCCGTAGTCCCAAAGTAAATATGCAGTGCTGGGGGATCGTCCGGAATACCGTTCCGTAGTCCCAAAGTAAATATGCAGTGCTGGGGGATCGTCCGGAATACCGTTCCGTAGTCCCAAAGTAAATATGCAGTGCTGGGGGATCGTCCGGAATACCGTTCCGTAGTCCCAAAGTAAATATGCAGTGCTGGGGGATCGTCCGGAATACCGTTCCGTAGTCCCAAAGTAAATATGCAGTGCTGGGGGATCGTCCGGAATACCGTTCCGTAGTCCCAAAGTAAATATGCAGTGCTGGGGGATCGTCCGGAATACCGTTCCGTAGTCCCAAAGTAAATATGCAGTGCTGGGGGATCGTCCGGAATACCGTTCCGTAGTCCCAAAGTAAATATGCAGTGCTGGGGGATCGTCCGGAATACCGTTCCGTAGTCCCAAAGTAAATATGCAGTGCTGGGGGATCGTCCGGAATACCGTTCCGTAGTCCCAAAGTAAATATGCAGTGCTGGGGGATCGTCCGGAATACCGTTCCGTAGTCCCAAAGTAAATATGCAGTGCTGGGGGATCGTCCGGAATACCGTTCCGTAGTCCCAAAGTAAATATGCAGTACATGGGGATCTCCCGGAATACATTCCATAGTCTCAAAGTAAATATGCAGTACAGGGGGATCTCCCGAAATACCGTTCCTTAGTCCCAAAGTAAATATGTAGCTCAACCAATAAACACAATAGCTATCGCAAGAAAACCTACAGTTTAGGCTAAGTTCAAACCAAAGAAAAAAGTAATTCCACTAAACATGTTGCATAGAGTTCAAATAGACAGTCAAAACACGTAGGCATGCTTTTCTAATCTAAACAAGGTAATTACATATGCTAGTAGTTATAACAAGGAAAAACAGGTTATGATTTAGTGAAAAATGGAATTTTACAACAAATAGCCTGTGTACGTACTCGTCACCTCACGTACACGGTGCTCATATATCAAACATTGCCAAAATCCTAAAGGGAGTTCCACTACACAAGGATAGGCAAGCCACTTACCTCAAATCAAGCTCAATCAATCCGAAATCACGTTCTTGCCATGAGTATCCAACTGCGAGTGGCCCAAATGTAACCATATCAATTACATAACGTAAATATAGCTACAAGTAACTGATCTAGCTAATGAAATTGAAGCTAAGGCAAGAAAATAAAAAAATGCCCAAAAAGCCTCCCTGAGACCACATCTCGAAAACGAGTAAAAGTTAAATAAGAACACTCATTCACTGACGAGTTCACTCGTACAAAATTCATCCAAATCCGACGCCTAAATCCCACTCAACACTCAGAAATTTGATTTGGGAACTTTTCCCCCAATTTTCCATCTTCTCACTCAAATTCCTTGATTAAATGAAGAAAACAACAATAGATTAATGAAATGTGATCAAAATAGGATTAGGAATCGTTACCCAATGTTCTCCTCTTCAAAACACTCGAACAATCGCCTTCTCCTGAGCTCAAAATCGAATTTTGTGAAAATGAATATCAACCCTCGATTCTGCCCCTTTTCGGCCCAGTGATTCCGCATCTACGGACCTACTGTCACACCTGCGACGCCGCAGCAGTGGAAAACCCCTCATAGGTGCAAAAATGACTTAAAGTCCAAAGCTCGCTCCTGAGGACAAGGGCACACACCTGTGAATGGCCTTATGCATCTGCTAGCCTGCCCAGGCCGCCCCTTTTCACTTCTGCGATCTTTCATCCGCATCTGCGAACACGCAGATGCAGCTCCCTTATCACACCTGCGCTCACAGACCAACTTGACCAAAAACTGCACCTGCGGTCCTCCTTCTGCACGTGCGAATCCACACCTGCGATCTCCCATCCACATGTGCGAAACATCAGAACCAGAAATTCTTCAACAACTTTCCTAAGTCCAAATTTCATTTGTTAAGCACTCGAAACTCACCCGAGGCCTCCGGGACCTCAACCAAACATACCAGCCAATTCTAAAATACCATACGAACTTAGTCGAGCCTTCAAACCCTTCAAACCACATCGGACAACATCAAAAACATGAATTATGCACGTATTCAAACCTAATGAACTTCGAAATTTCTAAATTCTACAAATGACGCCGAAATATATCAAACCTCATCCGAATGACTTCAAATTTTACACAAAAGTCAAAAATGACACAACGAACCTACTCCCACTTACAAAATTCCATTCTGGGTTTGATATCAAAATTTCCACTACCGACCAAAACCGTCAAAAGTCCAACTTTCACCAATTCTAGCCTAAATCTACTACGGACCTCCAAATCACATTCCGAATGCGCTCTTAACTCCAAAATCACCTAACGGAGCTAATGGTACCATAGAAATTCAAATCCGAGGTCTTTATACACAAGTCGACATCCGATCGACTTTTCCAACTTAAAATCCCAAATAAGAGACTAAGTGTCTCAATTCGTTTCAAAAGCCAACACGAACCCTCCCAGCAACCCAAAATAGCAGAATAAGATACGGGGAAGGCAGTTAACAGGGGATCTAGGATCTAACTCTCAAAACAAACCGGCCGGGTCGTTACATCCTCCCCTCTTAAAATAATCGTTCGTCCTCGAACGAGTATAAAGACATACCTGAAGATGTAAAAAGACGAGGATAACGACTGTGCATATCCCGATTCGTCTCCCAAGTCACCTCCTCGACTAACTGACCTCTCCACTGGACCTTTACTGAAGCAATGTTCTTTGACCTCAACTTTCTGACCTGCCTGTCCAAAACTAGCCACTGGCTCCTCAACATAAGATGGATCCTTGTCCAACTGGACTGAGCTGAAATCCAATACATGAGTCCGATCACCGTGATATTTCCGGAGCATAGAAACGTGGAATACCGGATGAACTCCTGCTAGGCTGGGAGTTAAAACAAGCTCATAAGTAACCTCCCCAACACGCCGCAATATCTCAAAAGGACCAATGTACCTCGGGCTCAGCTTTCCCTTCTTCCCGAACCTCACGGCGCCCCTCATAGGCGATACCCGAAGCAAGACCCACTCTCCAACCATGAATGCTAAATCGAAAACCTTCCGGTCCGCATAACTCTTCTGTCTGGAGTGGGCTGTGCGAAGTCTATCCTGAATCACCTTTACCTTATCCAAGGCATCCTGGACCAAGTCTGTACCCAACAATCGGGACTCGCCCGGCTCAAACCAATCCACCGGGGATCGGCACTGCCTACCATACAGAACCTCATACGGTGCCATTTGAATGCTGGACTGATAACTGTTGTTGTAGGAAAACTTTGCAAATGGTAAGAACTGGTCCGATGAACCTTCAAACTCCATCACACAAGCACAGAGCATATCCTCTAGAATCTGAATCGTGTGCTCGGACTGCCGGTCCATCTGAGGGTCAAAGGCTATGCTCAACTCCACCCTAGTACCCAACTCCTGTTGTACGGCTCTCTAGAATCGTGATGTAAACAGTGTATCTCTATCTGAAATGGTGGAAATTGGGACTCCATGAAGGCGGACAATCTCTCTGATGTAAATTTCAGCCAACCTCTCTGAAGAGTAAGTAGTCATCACTGGGATGAAATGAGCTGACTTGGTCAGCTGATCCACGATCACCCAGATAGCATCAAACTTCCTCGAAGTCCGTGGGAGTCCAACTATAAAATCCATGGTGATCTGCTCCCACTTCCACTCTGGGATCTCTAACCTCTGAAGCAAGCCACCCAGTCTCTGATGCTCATACTTGACCTGCTGACAGTTGAGACACCTAGACACAAACCCAACTATATCCTTCTTTATCCTCCTCCACCACTAGTGCTGTCTCAAATCCTGGTACATCTTTAAGGCACCTGGATGGATGGAATACCGCGAGCTGTGGGCCTCCACAAGAATCAACTCTCGAAGCTCATCCATATTGGGCACACATATCCGGCCCTACATCCTCATCATGCCATTATCACCAATATTCATATCTCTAGCATCACCTCGCCGAACCCTGTCCTGAAGGACTAGAAGATGAGGGTCATCATACTGGCGCTCCCTGATGCGGTCATAAAGAGAAGACCGAGCGACCACACAAGCCTATACTCGGCTCGAACCTAAAATATCCAATCTCACGAACTGACTGGCTAAGGACTGAACATCCAATGCTAAGGACCTCTTTGCTGTTGGAAGATATGCCAAACTCCCCAAACTCTCCGCCCGGTGACTCAAGGCATCGACCACTACATTGGTCTTTCCTGGGTGGTACAATATAGTGATGTCATAATACTTAAGTAGCTCCAACCACCTCCGCTGACGCAAATTAAGGTCCTTTTGGTTGAACATGTGCCGCAAACTCCGGTGATAAGTGAAGATATCACAAGGAACACCGTAAAAATAATTGCGCCAGATCTTCAAAGCGTGCACAATAGATACTAACTCAAGATCGTGGAAAGGATAATTCTTCTCATGCACCTTCAACTGTATAGACGCGTAGGCAATCACCCCACCGTCCTGCATCAATACCACGCCAAGACCAATCATCGAGGCATCACAATAGATAGTGTAAGACCCCGAACCTGTAGGCAATACCAATATTGGGCTGTAGTGAAAGCTGTCTTGAGCTTCTGAAAGATCTCCTCATAATCCTCTGTCCACCTGAACGGAGCACCCTTCTGGGTCAACATGGTCATAGGTGATACAATAGATGAAAACCCCTCTACAAAGCGACGGTAATATCCCGCCAAACCGAGGGCGTGTCTCCATAGCTGACGATGGTCTAGGCCAACTCTACACCGCCTCCACCTTCTTCGGATCTACCTTGATCCCATCACAAGATACTACGTGACCAAATAATTCCACTGAATCAAGCCAGAATTCACACTTAGAAAATTTTGCATACAATCTCTTCTCCCTCAAAGTCTGAAGCACGATCTTCAGGTGCTGCTCATGATCTTCCTGAGACCGGGAATACACCAGAATGTTGTCAATAAACACAATTAAGAAGGAGTCAAGATAAGGCCGGAGCACACTTTGCATCAAATGCATGAAGGTTGCTGGGGCATTGCAGCCCAAAAGACATGACAAGAAACTCATAATGACCATATCTGGTCCTGAAAGCAGTCTTCGGGATATCCAGCTCCTGAATCTTCAACTGATGATAACCAGAATGCAAATCAATCTTGGAAAACACTCTGTCACCCTGTAACTGATCAAGTAAATCATCAATGCGAGGCAATGGATACCTGTTCTTCACTGTAACCTAATTCAGCTAACGATAATCAATACACATATGCATAGAACCATCCTTTTTCTTCACAAACAAGATAAGAGCACCCCAAGGTGACACACTGTGCCTAATGAAACCCTTATAAAGCTACTCCTTCAATCCTTCAACTCAGGAGGAGCCATGTAGTAAGGAGGAATAGATATGGGCTGAGTACTTGGAAACAAGTCAATGCCAAAATCAATATCTCAATCGGGCGGCATGCTTGGAAGATCAGCTGGAAACAAGTCAGGGAAGTCCCTAACTACTGGAACTGACTCAACTGTAGGGGTATAAATACTGATATCTCTCACATAGGCCAAATATGTATCACACCCGTTCTCAACCATTCGTTGAGCCTTAAGAAATGAATTGAACCCGTTGGGAGTGTACTCTAAGGTACCTCTCCACTCAAATCGCGGTAAGCCTGGAACATCTAGCGTCACGGTCTTAGCATGAAAATCAAGAATAGCATAATGGGGCGACAACCAGTCCATGCCCAAGATAACATCAAAATCTACCATACTGAGCAATAATAATACCACTAAGAGAAATAAAACACGACCAATGTACGTGGTCCAAAACAAGAGAATCCCCCACAGGAGTAGATACATAAACAGGGGAACTCAAAGAATCCCGAGATACCCCTAAATGTAGAACAAAATAAGAAGACACATATGAATACGTAGAGCCTGGGTCAAATAAAACTGATGCATCTCTATGACAGACGGGGATAATACATATGATGACAAAATCTGAAGCAACTACCTCAGAACGGGCTGGAAGGGCATAATACCTGACCTGGCCTCCCCCTCTAGGGCGACCTCGACCTCCCCGACCTCCACCTCGAGCTGCCTGAGTAGGTGGGGTGTGTGATGACCCAAAGGGTCATCTTATGAATTAAGACTCCATTCCAGGCTCATTACCCTTGAAAAGATTAATTTTATTTACCTCGATTTGCATGTGCAGTCCGAATGTGAAATCAGAAAGTTTTTTTGTGAAAATATGAGAAATAATAATTTTTACAGTTAAAATTTGGTTTGCGTTGACTTTGGTCAACATTATGAGTAAACGGACCCGGATCCATATTCTGACGGTCCCGGGAGGTCCGCGGTAAAATATGGGACTTGGGCGTATGCTCGAAATTGAATTCCGAGGTCCCTAGCTTTAGAAATCAATTTTTGAAGAAAATTGTTTTGCTGTATTTTTAATGAAATAAAGAAATGAATTAATTTTTGAAACCGTTGGTATCGGGCCTGTATTTTGGTTCTGGAGCTCGGTAAAGGTTTTTTATAATATTTAAGTCTTATCTGTGAAATTTAGTGAGAATAGAAGTTGATTTGACGTGATTCGGACGTCCGGTTGAGAAATAGTGAAATTGAAGTGTTCTTGAGAAAAATCATGAGTTTTGAAGTTAAATTCATAGTTTTAGATATTATTTTCGTGATTGGATCGCACGAGCAAGTCCATATGATGTTTTTAGACTTGCGTGCATGTTTGGTTTAGAGTCCCGAGGGCTCGGGTGAGTTTCGGGTAGGCTTCGGGATGTTTTGCACTTATAAAAGTCTGTTGTAAATCTGTTTCTAGTGCACTGATGCATTCTTCATCGCGATCGCGACACGCGATCGCATAGAGTAAATTTTCTAGTGGTCGTTTTATGCTACACGAACGCATAACCTGGGCCGCGAACGCGAAAGACTGGGGGGATTACACTTCGCGAACGCGACCAGGCCATCACGAACGCATTGAGTAAGTGGGCCTGGGGGAGGGGGCTCGATTTTGTTCTACGCGAACGCGTCCATTGGACCACGACCGCAATGGCTAACGGAAGCATAGCTTCGCGAACGTGTTCAAAACACTGCGAACGCGAAGGCCACTGGGCCGTATCTTTTCGCGATTGCGACAGATCCATCGCGAACGCGATGAAGGCCTGTCCAGCGATTTAATAACAGATTTTAAAACGAGCAGAACCTATTCTTCTCATATTTTCAAACTAAAAAGACCTAAAGGCAATTTTTAACCCACAAATTCATCCCGAAAGTGTTGGTAAACAATTCTAAACTATTCGCTCTCGTTTACCCAATGTTTTTCATCACTTTTCAATCAAAAATCAAGGGTTTTCATGGTAAAACTTTGGGGTTTGGGTAGAATTAGAGAATTTTTTAAGAATCAAATTTTGACCTCGAATTGTGGTTGGATGTCGAAACTAATTACATATTCGGGCTCAGGGGTAAATGGGTAAACAAAATTTGGTCCGAAACCCGAGTTTGGACCAAGCGGGCCCAGGGTCGGTTTTTAACTTTTTTTTAGAAAACTTAGGAAAACCATAATTTTTCAGTAAAGTTAGTTCCTTTAGAATTAATTAATGATATTGAACTAATTATGATTAGATACGAGTGTGTTGGAGGTGAATTCGAAAGGAAAAGTTGTAATTGAGCAGTGAGTGGCCTGCAGAATTGAGGTAAGTGTTGTGTAGCTTGAGGGAATAAGTATTGTGTGACTACTTGTTACCTGTTTTGTTGCTAAATCCAATATATAGGTGAGGTGGCGAGAACCTATACGTTGGGTCAGGTCATAATATGCGAGTGAAAGTAAATTCTTGTTATTTTGGTAGTTGTAAAGCCTATTACTTGTGATTATCGTTGTTGTTGAAATTTTGGAAGTTTGGTATCCGGTTCCACCATGATGGATAATATATAACAAATGACGTTAGAAACTATGTTGAAATGCTGCTTTCTTGTGAAATCCCTCTTGTACACTGTTAATGATTCTGTGATTGGTGAGAACGAGTGTAAAGCACGAAGGGTGATGCCATGCATGAATGAATTATATTGTGAGGAAAGAGTGTAAGGCACAAAGGGTGATGCCGTACATGAATGCAATATATTGTGAGAGTAAAAGCACAAAGGGTGATTCCGTGCCTGAATGAAATACAGTGTGAGAGTAAAAGCACGAAGGGTGATGCCGTGTATGCTTATTTATGATATGGGGAGGATGAGAATAAAAGCACGAAGGGTGATGCCGTGTATGCTTATTTATGATATGGGGAGGATGAGAATAAAAGCACGAAGGGTGGTGCCGTGCGAGTTCCTTTTCTATTCTTATTGCTTTAAGTTATTGTTGATTACTATTTAATGTTGTCTTGTTGTTTTTCTCACTCTTTATGTTAAATTCCCCATAGCATGATCCCTTCCCATTACTGGATATAATGTTAACTCTTTATTTTCTATTGTTGCTGCTAGTATGTTTATACATGTCCAGGTTTTACTGTGGTATCCTGTCCTAGCCTCGTCACTACTGCCGAGGTTAGGCTCGACACTTACTCAGTACATGGGGTCGGTTGTACTGATACTACACTCTGCACTCTTTGTGCAGATCCAGGTACCGATCAAAGCTAGGTGAAAGTAGTTGCTGATTCTATACGCACGGAGACACGAGGTAGATCTGCTGGCGTCCGCAGATTCCTGGAGTCTTCCCTTATCTATTAGATAGCTGTTTTATTTCGTTCAAAACAAATACATATCTCTTTTAGCCCAATTATTTGTGGTACTCTTTAGTAGTTCGTGGATTGTGACACCAGACTCTGGGTAGTTGTGTAGTTAGTATTAGTTCGTGGCTCGTTATTGGCATTTCGAATATTATTCTGGTGTTATTTTTGGGCAGTAGTAGTTTTTGTATTTACTTTAAATTGTTTTATTGTGGTGAAGTAAATTTTTTTTTGAAAAGGAAACGGTTAGTTAAATTTCTAACATTGGCTTGCCTAGAAAGTATGGTGTTAGGGGCCATGATGGTCCCGTAGTTTTGGAATTTGGATCGTGACAGGGTTGCAACTGGGGTTGGAAGAATGGCCGGAGGACCCAGTGGAGCACATGGTGATTGTGAAGTCTGTGGAGGTTCACCCCTAATGAATCTGGGGAAATCCCTAATCATATGACGAGTATCACCACACTCAAAACAACCCCTCGGAGGATGCGGTGGGTGAGACTGACTCGGACCTGGCCTGCTGGACTGGCCAGTAATAGCACCTCGAGCAGGAGGCACACTAGATGCTGGCGGTGCATAATAAGGTTCCTGAGGCCTAGGAGGAGCTGGAACACGGGTGGCTGCTGGAAGAGATGAATGAACAGGGGGACTCACAAAACCCTTACCATGGCATGCTGCTGCCGCACGAGCTCCTGAATAATAACCAGTCTCTCGGGACCTCTTGGCCTCTTTCTCCTCTCTGTCCCGGTCTAGCATGCCCTCCACCCTCTTGGAAATACTCACGACCTGCTGATAAGTGATATCCATCTCTAATTACCTGGACATACTGGTCCGACTACTGGTATGGAGTCCTTCAATGAAACGACGAACCCTCTCTCTGACTATAGCAACCAAAGTCGGTGCATGTCGAGCCTACTCACCGAAACAGACTGCATACTCCGACACAGTCATAGAACCCTCGTGCAACTGCTCAAACTCTGCACCCCAAGAATCCCTGAGGCTCTGAGGGACATACTCACACAAAAACATATCTAAGAACTGAGTCCAAGTGAGTGAGGCTTCCTCGTTTGGACTACTCAGCTCATAGGCACGTCACCAATAATATGCTGCTCCCCTCAGCTGGAAAGCGATGAAAGAAACCGCACTCGCCTCCGCTATGCTCATAGTGCGGAGGATGCGATGACACTCCTCAAGAAAACCCTGAGCATCCTTTGAAGCTACTCCGCTGAAAGTGGGTGGGTGGTACTTCTTGTACCTCTCAAGTCTAAGATGGTCTGCCTCAGAAGCGACTACCCTGGTCTCATGGGGAATAGGAGTAAACTTTGGGGCCTGATCAAACTGGACCCTCTGCTCAGGAGTACGGGCTGCGGGAGTCTGTGCCCCTTCCCCGACCTGAGATGTGGCGGGAGCTATCGGAATTAGTCCAGCTTGAGCTAGAGTGCTGAACATGCTCATGAACTGACCTAAGGTCTCCTGGAGGGCTGGAGCAGTAATAGGAACCTCCGGTCCTAGCCCTCCAGCTGGAACTGCTGGGGGGCTCCTCTGTCGCAGCTCGCACAGGTGCTCTGGCTGCACCGCGTTGTCGTCCTCTACGCTGACCTCGGCCTCTGGCAGGGGGCTCAGGTTCCCGATCGTCGGATCTCCCGGTACGGGTCCTCACCATCTGGGAGAAAGAATAAAATGGAAAATTTTAGAATTTTGATGTCAATAACTCGCACGACAAGGAAATCAAAGAAGTATGATTGTTCTTAACAGTTCTATAGCCTCCCAAAGATAAGCACAGACGTCTCCGCACCGATCCATGAGACCCTAATAAATCGGCTTGTGACTCACGATCCTATGAACCTAGAGCTCTGATAGCAACTTGTCACGACCCAAGTTCCCTCCCTCCGAAAGACATCGTGACGGAACCTAGTCGTTACAACTAGGTAAGCCTATTAAGATTGAAATAACCGAAAATAAAGAATATAAAGGAACAATTAAACATCAAGAATGGCTATATAAAGGTAAATTGACACTCGACATATACAAGTAGAACCAATTTGCAAATTTATGCACAACACTTCCCAAAACTCGGAACCGTGAGTCACAAGCTATACAAAATATGTCTACAGTCTGCTATACAAGGAGTCTAAGAAGTAAAGGAGGGAAAACAAAGTAAAAGATAGAGGGGGACTCCCAGGATCTGCGGACGCGTGCAGATATACCTTGAAGCCTCCGGTGGCTGCTGCTGCTGGACTAATACTGAGTCGGACGAGAGGTACCTGGATCTGCACACGAAAACATGTGCAGGAAGGGCGTGAGTACACCACAATGGTACCAATAAGTGCCAAGGCTAACCTCGGTCGAGTAGTGTCGAGGTCAGGTCAGGGCCGTACCGGTATAAATATAATGAAATAAAACAGAAGGAACTATATTACAGTAAAAACAAACAAGGAAACCTATAGGAATAGAAGCCAATGAAAGCCATCAGTTCAGAACACAATAATAACAACAGGGGGATCTCCATGGTTACCGTCCCGTAGTCCCAAACGTAAATGTGCAGGGGGATCACGCGGAATACGGTTCCGTAGTCCCAAAGTAAATATGCAATGCTGGGGGATCTCCCGGAGTACCGTTTCGTAGTCCCAAAGTAACTATGCAATACATGGGGATCTCCCAGAATACCGTTCCGTAGTCCTAAAGTAAATATGCAGTACATGGGGATCTCCCATAATACCGTTTCATGGTCCCAAAGTAAATGTACAACTCAACCAATAAACACAACAATTACCGCAAGAAAACCTATAGTTTAGGCTAAGTTCAAACCAAAGAAAATAGTAATTCCACTAAACATGCTGCACAGAGTTCAAATAGACAGTCAAAACACGTAGGCATGGTTTTCTAATATAAACAAGGTAATTACATATGCTAGTAGTTATAACAAGGAAAAACATGTTATGATTTTGTGGAAAATGGAGTTTTACAACAAATAGCCCATGTACATACTCATCACCTCACGTATACGGAGCTCATATATCAAATAGTACCAAAATCCTAAGGGTAGCTCCCCTACACAAGGTTAGGCAAGCCACTTACCTCGAACCAAGCTCAATCAATCCTAAATTATGCTCTTTCCACGAGTATCCAACTCCGAATGGCCCAAATCTAACCAAATAAATTACATAACGTAAATATAGCTACAAATAACTGATCTAACTAATGAAATTGAAGCTAAGGCAAGAAAATAGAAAAATGCCCTAAAACCCTCCTCGGGCCCATGTCTCGGAAACGGGTAAAAGTTACCAAATAAGAACACCCATTAACTCACGAGTTCACTCGTACAAAAATCATTCAAATCCGACGCCTAAATCCCACTCAAAACTCGAAAATTTGATTGGGGAACTTTTCCCCCAATTTCCCACATTCTCACTCAAATTACTTGATTAAATGAAGAAAACAACAATAGGTTAATGAAATGTGATCAAAATAGGATTAGAAATCGCTACCCAATGTTCTCCTCTTCAAAACCCTCAAAAAATTGCCTTCTTTTGAGCTCAAAATCGACTTTTGTGAAAATGAACATCAACCCTCGATTCTGCTCCTTTTCTGCCCAATAATTTCGCATCTGCAGACCTACTGTCGCACCTGCCGGAAATTCCTCGCAGGTGCGGAAATGACTTAAAGTCAAAACTTGGCTCCTGCAGACAAGAGCACGCACCTGCGGGCTCGTTTCTGCGGATGGCCTACCACATCTGCGACCTTGCCCAGGCCGCCCCTTTTCGCTTCTGCGATCCTTCATCAGTATCTGCGAATGCGCAGATGCGGCTCCCTTCTCGCACCTGCTCTCTCAGAACAGCTTGACCAAAAAAATTGCACCTGTGCTCCTCCTTCCGCATGTGCGAATCCTCACCTGCAATCTCCCCTCTGCAGGTGTGAAACACCAGAACCAGAAATTCTTCAGCAACTTTCTCAAGTCCAAATTTCATCCGTTAAGCACCCGAAACTCACCCGGGGTCCCCGAGGACCTCAACCAAACATACCAGCCAATCCTAAAATACAATATGAACTTAGCCGAGCCTTCAAACCACATCGAGCAACATCAAAAGCACGAATTATGCACGAATTCAAGCCTAATGAACTTTGAAATTTCTAAATTCTACAAACAACGCCGAAATATATCAAACATCGTCCGAATGACTTCAAATATTACACACAAGTCAAAAATGACACTACAAACCTACTCCCACTTTCGGAATTCTATTCCGGGCTCGATATCAAAATGTCCACTTCCGATCAAAATTGCCAAAATTCTAACTTTCGCCAATTCAAGCCTAAATCTATTACGGACCTCCAAATCACATTCCAGATGCGCTCCTAACTCCAAAATCACCTAACAGAGCTAATGGTACCATAAAAATTCAAATTTGATGTCATTATACACAAGTCGACATCCGGTCGACTTTTCTAACTTAAACTCCCAAATAAGATACTAAGTGTCTCAATTCATTTCAAAAGCCAACACGAATAATATGAAAAGGAACAACAAATAAAGAAAAGAAAAGAAAAAAGAAGGAGCCAAAATTGAGTGTGAAATTAAATTATGGTAATAATAATAATAATAATAATAATAATAATAATAATAATAATAATAATATGATTTGGGCAAAAGATAAATGAACAGAAAAGTAGAAAAAAGAAGAAAATGAGAAAAAAAATTAAAGAAAGGAAGGAAGAAAATAAAGAAGCAAAGAAATAAAAACGTGAGGATAAAAAAGAGGAAATAACCCACAAATGGGTAGAAATATAATTAGTTTGATGGGTAGAAAAGTAAATGGATAAGCAAGGGTAAATAGTTTTATTTTTATGGGTAATTGTGTCATTTACCTTTTTAATAAAGGAAATCTTACATAAATATCTCAAATAAGTTCCAACTTATCAAGCTATAGCCATTAATCATAGATTTACCAAAACTAGCCAAACACATATAAAATTGAAAACCTAAATAAATAAGGTTATTTTTTCCAATAATCACACGCAAATAGCTCCTTTAATATTTTAAAGTGTGATTAGCAAAATTAGATGCAAGACGGAAAGAAACTTTTATGGATGAGGTAGCAAATAAGGTGATATATATATATATATATATATATATATATATATATATATATATATA
>ML317495.1:0-107496 GCA_005239505.1 Nicotiana paniculata
CCTCCAATATTCTCCTGCATGCTGAAACATATCATAGAACATTCCAACCGTCCTCATTTTTCTAAGAGATTACTCTGCAAAATCTCGATTCTCGATCATACTGCTGCCTGGAATCTTTAATTGCCACATTCTTAACTTTTGAACTTACTAGGACCGCTATTGAGAGTCACCCACTCTGACTAGCCCCAAATACAATCAACCCCAAGGCTCTTCTAGCACAGGAACACCTTTTTCAATGAGACACGTGACTGAGACACTTTCCTTACAACTCGCCCATGCCTTAAGCATAAATTCTGAATCTTTTAAAGCCTAACCCTGATCTGACAAGGCCAACTTTTGCACATATTCATCCAATCCCACGCACAATTACCATTTTACTCCTTTTTCCTTAGCTAAAAATAACTTGCCAACACGCTGAACATCCTCAACCTCATGCGAAGACAATCCTACAAAACCCAACTGCAGATGGTGGGACTCCCCCACTTAACCCGGAGCTACTCCTTGCACCACTCTAGACCTTGCTGAGATCCTTCCTCCTTTGATAACACGATCTTGCTCAGCCAATCCGTCCAAATCTTTCAAATTCTCTTGCTAGCATCCCTAAATACTCGAATTCTCTAGCATCATTCACACATTCTATCTCCTACTGACTAGCCACTAGGACCCTTCACAGAACCTGCCAACCTCGCCATTGCTAACCTATCCCCAGAAGACAACCCACCTGTAGAAATCACCCACGGACACCTTCTAACGACGCTGAAATACACGCTCTCTGCGAATTCAATACCCCATCCTACGCCATGCTTCATTTACCAACTTACTAGTTAGTCTGCTACTCATGGACATCCATTAAATATGCGACAATATCTTTAAATTCCAAGTTGTGCTGCCGCTCCCCCACTTTGTGACTGCTCGACTTCCGCTTCTTACACCTGTCCTCCTAGAAATGGAACCACCGCCTAGCCTCTTTCCAGGATCATTCTTTGCCAACCACATTCTTCAATACTTCTTCTCAATACTCTGACCCCACGCAACCGAAGAAACCATAGCATCGACAAACTTAACACATTCCATTCGATCAATGACGACGACTACACGTCACAGGTGCATATGCCCCCTCACTTGAAGACATCAAGTCTTACTACCTTATCAACCCCAATCAGACCATTCATAACCCAAACACCATTCCTCTGCCGGCACAAAAGCACTGAAATCTCGAAATCACACTCGGAGAAGACCTCCCTTCAAACCATTCATCTCTCCCAACATACGGGCAAACGTTCTATCATCATATCGACACCGTGCGACAATCAATTGCAACCATCATCACTACCCGAGAACATCCTTAAGGCTCCTAGAAATGCAGCTACTGAGCTGAAACAACAGATTACCCTTTCACAGGGCCATAACAACAATCACGACCATTTACACATGGAAGCATCTGTAGAATTACATTCGTAGCACCATTTCCATTCCTCTAATTCCTGATCCATAGCAAGCGCTTCGTGACGCGTAAGATTCAGTAGGAATGAACATAGGCATAAGCCTCAAAGGAATCAACTCGCACGATGAAGAATCAAGAAGGGAAGGACTCGTAACAGCCCTGTAGCCTCCCGAAAATAAGTACAGACGTCTCCGTACCGATCCGCAAGACTCTACTAGACTTGCTCATGACTTGTGAGACCTACGGGAACCTAGCGCCCTGGTATCATGTTGTCGCGACCCAAAATCCATAGGTCGTAACGGTGCCGAACACCACTGTCAGGCAAGACAAATCCCTAGTTAGTTGGAATACATTCATGTTTTAACATTTTTGAAACCGTTACCTTTACTTGCATTTTATAATCAAATAAATAAATTTTTGTAAATTTAATATACGACAGCAAATAAAATTCTGTTATTTAAAAATAGTGATCTAAAGATTTCACTTAAGCAATTATCCCAATACATATCCCAGAACCCGGTGTCACAAGTACATGAGCAACTTGTAAGAATTTTACAAATACTACAAAGCTTGTCTGAAATACAATTGGACAAGGAAATTTAAAAATATGAATAAATACAGTCTGGAGGAGGCTCTGTCAGCTGCAGATCGCCTCTGGATGATGCAGCTCGCCTAAGTCTCCGAATCCTCCACATTGCTATGAAAGTACCTGTGCAATAAATTGCACAGCAAGTGTAGTATGAGTACAAAAACAACGTGTACTCAGTAAGTCGCCCGCCTAAACTTAGGGAGGTTGTGACGAGAGGTCAATTTAGACACTTACTAAATGTCCATTTAAAATATTTAAGAGTGACACTAAGCATGGTTTTATTGTAGACAATTTCTAAAACAGGATTTAAACATCCTTCGATTCCGTTCACATTTAACTCTTTATATCTTCCTCATATTAAAAATTTATCAACATGGTGATTTAATCAAATAATAATAAATCAACGGAAGGAACAACTTCTTCCAAAAGTCTTTTTAATAACTTTAAATCTTTGTCATTTCAATCGACAATTTAACATTTCAGGCCAGTAATTAGGCAAGTATCATAGCAACTACGCAGCAAATATCATGCGCAGGCACTGCCGAGGGGTCGACCGGCTCGAACCATAGATGCATCTATCAGCCCCGCTCGCGAATCGATCATGCGACTCGGTGAACATAATACGGCTATCCTGCTCGCGAATCATACATGTGACTCAGGTGCTCATATGAATACACACACAAATATAGGGTCTTCCTGCTCGCAAATCACCCAAGCGACTCAGGCACCCAAAGTTACACATATCCACATAATAAATTCATATTTTATCAAGAAAATCATTTTTCTCAGGAAAGTGGTAAAATCTTTATTAAAAGAAACATGAAATATGGTTTTAAAAAAATCTTTATTTTTTTTGAAACTCATTTGTCAAGTTTAGTGATACTCCATGATACACCCCAGTCCAGGTACATATATATTCACAGCGGAAACAATTCTCTTTTTAGAAGGTTAACATTATGAGCCCTAGATTCCCTTTAGACATTAAAATATGTTTTCGGTCATACTAGCCGTTTAATATTACATTCAGGGTTACACGTACACACATAAAGTATGCTAGTGGGTCCTAGGCTACCCGGACATGGCATAATAGTAGCTATGCACGGACTCCCGTCACCTCGTGCGTACGTTGCCCCCCAAGATAATAGCATATACTGATTTAATTCACCTAGGGGGATGATTCCCCTTAACAAAGTTAGAAAGGAGACTTACCTCGCTTCGAAATTCCAATACCGGCTTCCAAGCCTTTCCGATGACTCCAACGGACGCACAACGCTCCGAAACTACCACATAATTGAAAAACAATGAAAATTCATCCTAATATTCACAACGAATTCAGATTATATACTTTCCCGACACCGCTCGGATAAATGACCAAAATGACCTTGGGCCCACGTGCCCGGAATCCTAAATTTCTCGAAGATACATTCTACCCATAGCCTTACTAACTCAAATATATAATTTACTCAATTATTCTTGATTAAATTCGTGGCCAAAAATCCAAATTTTCACTTTCTAGGTTTTTCTTCAAAAACCCCAATTTTCCCACAATTTATGATATCAAATCATGCATATAATCTTGTATTTAGCCTTAGAAACAAGTAGAAACAACTTACGTATGATCCCTGATGAAATCCCCCTTGAAAAGCTCTCCAAATTCGTCTCAACAAAATGAAAAATGAGAGAGAAATGGCATAAACCCGATTTTTAAAACATTCTGCCCAGGCATCTTTTCGCACCTGCGGTCCTTCCTCCGCACCTGCGATCCCGCAGGTGCGACCAAATCTCCCGCACCTGCGATTTTCCTCAACTTCAGTCCAAATCGCACATGCGCCCCACTGTCCGCACCTGCGGCTTCGCAAGTGCGGAATAGCCATCGCACCTCTGGTCCCTAGCCAAGCCAAGCCCACACTCGCACCTGCGGTCAAAGCTTCACAGGTGCGGTTGCACCAGATGACAACAACTTAAGCCCTTTTTCCAACTTCAAATTTGATCCGTTAACCACCCGAGGCCCCTAGGACCCCGTCCAACCACACCAACCTATCACAAAACACGACACGAACTTGCTCGAGCCCTCAAATCACATCAAACAATGCCGAAATCATGAACTCACTCAAATCCAATTCTTTAAGAACTTAGGATTTCGAACTTCTACATCCGATGCTGAAACCTATCAAATCACGTCCGATTGACGTAAAATTTTTCTCACAAGTCATATTCAACATTATGGACCTTCCCCAACTTCCGAAATGGCATTTCGACCTCGATATCAAAACTTCCACTTCCAGCCGGATTTCGCAAAAACCTTCCAATTTCTATCTTTAGCCAAATGACTCCAAAATGACCTACGGACATCCAAATTCACTTCCGGTAGCGGTCCCAATTCTAGAATCACCATACATAGATATTCCCAGTCTCGGAATCCCAAATGAACATCAACCTCACTGATATGCACTTCAAGCCCAAATTCATGAAATCCTTCTAAAATGCTAACTTCCACAATATACGCCGAAACGCTCCCGGGTTATCCAAAACCCGATCCGGACATACACCCAAGTCCGAAATAATCATACGAACCTGCTGGAACCTTCAAATCCTAATTCGGAGATCGTTTACTCAAAATTCCAATCTTAGTTGATTTCTTCAACATAAGGCTTCTGAAATGAGAAATTTCTTTCCAAATCAATTCTAAACTTCCTGGAATTCAAATCCGACCACGCTCACGGGTCATAATACCTGAAACGGAGCTGCTCACGACTTCAACCCGCTGAACGCCGCGCTAGAGCTCAAAAATGACCGGTCAGGTCGTTACAAAAGGACTGTCCTTTCAGACACAAAAAGCAAAACAACTATATATGTACCATAATCTAATAGCCCGCATACTTTCAAGAAAATAAAATCAAATACTGACTGACTAAACCAACAAGTTCAGAAAAGTATGAGAATCCATATACAATCTACAACTTGATTTCTAATACTAATTAAATCAGTAACTAAAACAAATATTAAGGCCTATTCTAATTGGAAGTCATCACTTATTGCAAAACCAAAGGCTAAGATCTGTAAATTTTATTACAATTCTCACCAACAACTATAATTCCCTTATTTCCGACCTATCAAATCATATGAGAAGACCGCTATTATCAAACAAAATAATTGAATTTCAGGCATCACTTACGAAGGATACTGCACAAGCCAGATTTCACTAACAAAAGATTTAGGGATAATAAACCGATGCTGAAACAAAAAATGGCATCTTTATGCAGGGGTCAGAGAAATCACATTCATGTTCGTGGACTATATTGTAAGTTTGGACGACAAAATGCAGACTCACAAGAGAATATTGGATCGTCCACAACAGGGTTACAAAAATGACATCTTTATGTAGTATGTGATATTGAACTCAGGACTTTGGCACAACTGAATCACTCATACACAAGGGCCAATTTTACAAGTACAAAAAGACACACCAAGGGCAGCTTTTTTGTGAATATTTATAAATAAGATATTTAAATTATTTAGGAGGGTATTTAGATTTTTAGCACACATTAGCGTATCTTAAGACTTGAACTCCAAATTCTCAGGATTACTACAGTATATATATAAGAAAATAACTAAGCAAACTTAAGTAAAATAGAAAGTTTTTATAGCTATTTACATTTTAGTTCATTGATTTGATATGATCTCCTAGCATACTTCTAATCATGATTTGAAAAATAAGAAGTCATAATCATATATCTCACGAACCTTTTGCATAAATATAGAACTCTTAATGTATTGAAATTATAATAATAACAACAACAATAACAAACTCAGTGGATGCTTATAAGTGGGGTGTGGGGAGGATAAGATGCAAGCGGACCGTACTTCTACTCTGGGAAGGCATAGAGGTTGTTTCGGTTAAACTCTCGGCTAAAGAAATTCCTATGTTATTTATTTGGCCCAGTGGAATAGAACACTTTCTTTGGTCGTCATTTCAGGGAAGATGAAAACGTTCAGAATAAGGAATGACATATAACAAAGACACTAAACAGAGAAGTCCTAAGAATATCATAACTAATGGAATGAAAATTAAATGTGTCATAGTTCACAATCCTTGTCTACTATAAGTTCTCGATCGACTAAAATCACTCATGAGGAGACCAAATAGTAATAACTAAGATCCAAACTTTCTCCAAGGCAAAAATAATTGTGTCTTAAGTTATAACCCTATTAGAGGTGGATAAATTAGAGAACACAATTATACCCTAAAAAAGTCAGATAACTGTCCTTTACTAAGTAGTTTAAACTTGTTATTAAATGGTTTAACAAAGAATGAACATACATTTAATTATGAAATAAGTTTAAACAACAAGACTTTTAAGAAAAGTAGTAAGAATAATACTAAGAGAGGGTGGATGATTCTTACTATATCATTTTAAGTGTGCAGAACAAAAGTTCCAGTGCGCGCTTTCTCTATATAAATAAGTATACTGTATACAACACTAAACACGTGGAAGAAACTAAGTTCAATCAGAAGAATAAATTTAGTGTCTTCTTGTAGAATGTAACTCAAAGCAGAGGTACTATAAGAAGCCTCGCCATAAAGGGCGTCAATGTAACTATAAATATGGAAAATCTATATAAATATATAATAGAGGGCCTTTGACCGGTTACGTGGAACTCCCATTATCCAGGAAATACATTTTTCTGCCTCTACGCTTTTTCACTTTTAAAGTCAGAAAATTTACCGCTTTCAAACCTAAAGATTATCGATCAACGACTCCTCACGCTGCAACCTTACCGCTTCACATACACAACCGCCTCTTCCCACAGGCCACAACCATAGTTTTCTTCCCACAGGAATTTGATACCCACTGTTTCCCTACTTATCTCACTTTTCATAATCTATCGATTCATCTTTAATCTTTGATCTCTATTTTTAATTTTCTTCTGCAACTTCGCTATCATGATCTTTGTTAAAATTCTTCAAATGCAACTCTCTCTTCTGCTAAAATTGTTATGCGTGTTTTGGGCGATAGAAATTGTTATGCGTGTTTTGGGCGATAGAAATTAGACAAGAGATTGCAGTGATTTATTTTGATAATTTGGGGGTTTATGTGACATTTGGCTGAGAAAATAAAGGAGGGAAATATTTGCGCTTTTTATTTCACTTTTATTCAGATTTAACGAGGGGATTGACACAATTTGTAGGACCGAAAATAATCCCCTCGTAAAAATTACAATAAAAAATAACTTTAACGACCAGAATAAATATTGGCCACTATAAGTACACATATAATGACTGGATTAATTTCCTTTCGTGAAAAAGTGGTCGTTAAAGATCTATTTTCCTGTAGTGATATGTGCATGTCAATGCCATGTACCTCAGCGATGAACTCATGTACTCACTCTCTCAGAGTACTCAATCTCACTGTCTCCTACTTTCCACTCATCATGCTCAATCACTCAGTGCTATATATGGCCAATCCGGCCTAGAGAAGATCCATCCCGGAATATATACATCAACTGTCCATCATTCACTCAGTAATGAGTGGAGCCAAATCCATCCCATGGGGAAGATCTATCCCCAGGTATAAAAATGCCTCGGAAAAGATCCATGTCCAAGGAAGATCCATTGTTGCTCCCAAACGCACATGCAAATTTACGTGATCGGCAAGTATTATAGGATTGTAAGTCCAGATATCGTACCTACAGGGACTTGTGATTAGCTATCGACTAAATTAAACACAAACAATTAATCTATTCAAGTGATTTCTAAAGTATGAATATTTAACTACAACTAATCTAGAGTAGCAAACTAAGAAATTAAAGAAACAAGTTGGCGAAATTAGACACGAATTCGAAAACAGCCGACATTCTAGAGCTATGGGTTAACTAAAAATCCCATTGAGTCTTCCACTTAAATCGTCTTATTAATTTCTCTGGTTTATTGGCTGACATGGTTAATATTACTCGTGGCCTTCTCCCGAAGTACTACTCGTCTATTCAAGCTAACCTAACGCCTATACTCCTATGGAATTAGAATTAACAAGAACAAATTAATAGTTCATGTACAGTAACCAAGCAAGGCGATTAGGTATATTCCTATGCTAACCTCAAATCCGCCCCCCTTATAGTTAAGATCTTGCTCTACTCAATCTTATATGCAATCTAGAATTCCCTCTCCCAAGTTCAATCCTAAATTCATAGATAGTATTTAATTGGTGATCAAAAAGTCAAATATTTAAGTTCAGTATCGAATAACAAACAAATATAATAAAATAATTAATTCAAGCTTCAAACTACAACGTTCATGCAACACCAAAAATTATAGAACTAATACACTATGAGATTAAAAGAACAAAAGAGAAGAAAAACTAGTTAGAAGCCTCCTCCAAGTGTTGTGTGTTCCTCCACGTGAATTCTCTTTCAAAGTATGTTAGATCCCCTCCAAATTAGGTTTAGGACTTCTTTTATACGAGTTGGGGTCGTGTAAGGCCAAAATAATTTTATCCCGGACGTAATAGGAGAAAATCCCGTGACACAGCATCCAGAGCAGTGCGTCGCGCTGTCCCTGGAACTGAAGGCAGAATCGATTTGCAATTTCAATTCAACAATTATATTTCCTCCCTCTTTTTTGTCTTTCCCTTGGGGGACAAAACCAAAGGGTGTCCCCCCTTTTTTTTCTCTTTTTTTTCTTCTGCGTTTTATTTAATTTCTCTCTACATTTCATCTTCACACTATTTTGTTCTTACACAATCAAAATATAATATTAAGCACAAAGTGATATAATTAATACTCAAAAGACGACTAAAAGTACTAGAATATGAGATAACAATGGGTAAATATATGCATTTTTGGCTGAACATCAATACCTCATACTTAGATTCTTGCTCGTCCTCGAGTAGGAATTAAAACCACTCTCAATAAATTAGGCCTTGAAACACCACCACTTCGGTTGATACTAACCATTAGGCCTTATAACAACTCAAATCATCCGATATGCACATCGTGATCATCGTGCAATATATACAAGTCACAAACAAACAACAAACTTCTAACCTCCTAACCTTATAGGTGGACTCTAACTTATCAAAATCTCACTTACCTATTCTGTCAATTAAAGCTAATAACATCACCTATCTATCATGAAACTAGTGTCCTCACAAGAATAAATAGTCCATACACTCAAACCAAAGAATGAATATAATTTAAGGACTTAGCATCAAAGAACAACTCCCTCACTCACAAAGAATTCACATGTATGCACAAAGAACCATATGCTTGCCCATTTTGTACACTCTACTAATTAAGCATGCTCGAATAGAATCAAATAGGATTTTAACGGGTTGTAATATTGGCTAGGGGATGGGTAGGAGAATTATATAATAGTGACATACATTTCCTTAAGAACTTTACACTTTTAGACTTCATCACCCATTATTTTCTACTCTTCACTTTATTTTTATTTTCACATTCTCTTCAAGAGCGCCTTTCCATCACTTTGCAACTATCATTGGTCACCATTCTTTACTTAATCATCCCTTCTTCAAATTTATCAATTAATAATACAATCTAAGCAACAATGCTCAAGCAAGCGGAGTGCAAAAACTAGGGATTCAACAAAAGGATCAAGGCAAAAATACGACTTCCAAACAAAAGTCTACAGGCTCAAAGGGCTAACTAGTGGTACAATATCTAAAAATGCTAAAATTCACAAGACATATCAAAGAAAGACTATTAACATATTCGAAACAGAGCAACACTTTTATTTCGCTTCAATAACTTGCAGGGCAAGTTCTAGACTAAGATGCAAAACATAAAATATATGCAAGAAGTCCTCACGACATATGGTACAAGTATCAATCAAGATGGATCAATTTCACTCTAATACATACAGGGTCATAGCGAACGACAAAATAAGAATAAGCTATATATAGAGTCACAACCCTGAGCTTAGGTTCATAAAGTTTGCTATTTTATTCATTACTCAAGCACTTAGAGGAAAGTACTACTCAAACTCAGGCCTAAATATGCTAGTATCAAACAAGTAACAAAAGTTTTCTTCACCCTCTTTTTCTACTCCTAAAATAAATAAAAAAATAATTTAATCTTAAAAAATAGAAAAATTTACCCGGTTCAAGTTACATCCCCTTGAAAAGAATCGATTCAAAAAGAAAAACTAAGGAGGATAATTACCTAACTAAAACTAACTAGAAAAATATATTTTCAGATTTTTTTTTCATTGGACCTTAATCCCTCAAGAAAGGTGTCCACAAAATCCATCGTCGAGAAAGTCCAAATTTATAAGAAAATTATCATTTTTTCAATTATTTTTTTAAAAAAAACAAAAACTACTACACTACGAAAGAATATTACAACTAAGCTAGGATAGCACAGAAAAATACCCAGACAATCTCCTCACTCCACACTTAAAATTATGCAATGTCCCTAATGCACAGTGCAAAAAACAAGAGGTTAAAGAGACTCCCTGGTAGACCACATGCTGAAGAATTAGCAGCTCACAGGATACTCAGACTTCTCCCAGGTACGGTCCTTTGTGCGGGTACGTCACACTTAGTTCCAACCACCTGCTCGCTTTTTCACAAGACTATTGGCTTTGATTCCATGTCCGTACTCCTACAAAACACAAAAACAAACTAAAAAAATAACACAATAAAAAATGAACAAAAATAAACAGAAGAAAAAAAATAGAATTGGGTTGCCTCCCAACAAGCTCCTTATTTATAGTCGTGGCACGACCCCATCGCTTCACCACTTTTCTTTCCACTTTGAGGATATGAATTGTGCCACCAACTTAGCATCAATTTTTCTATCACGTTCCTGGGGCGGTGGTGTGAAAATAAAGGAACCAAGCAATAGATATCGCATCTTGCACTTCTTGGCCTTAAGTGAGGGATGTCATTTTGTCTTTTTGGTACGGCAAACTTCAGAATATAAGGGTCTTGTTCTTCATCTATACATCTCTCCAAAGGCTCGATCTCCATGTCTCTATCCAAACATAATGTAGAAAAATGATTAGAATGAGGACAAACACACCCCAACTCCAAAACTGTATTATTTTTGACATCCTCAATAATATATACTTCCTCAACCTCAGCATCATCCACAAGAACACGGTCTAATAATTGGTATTATCGTTTTAGCTCTTCAGTTTGGCCTACAAGATATTTTTCAAGTTCACACAACTCATCACTAAATTTTTGGGCGTTACACGCATCAACCTTTGCACTCAATTGAGCCTCCAAGTCGCGACTAGAACTACCAAATTGGTCGATCTCTTCTCTCAATTCACCTCTTTCTTCTATAATGTGTTGCGTCTCATTCGTAATTTTCTCAGGGAACCCTATATATTCCTCTAATAATTTCATGTGCATATCAAGAATGCGAACATCATGTTCCACATCATCCAATTCGTTACCCCTTTCAAACTCAGAAGAATTATTAGAATCAACATAAGAAGGGATTGAAGTAAGATAACAACACTTAGGACAATTATTCAAATTTCCACCACAAATAGTCCATCATTGAGATGGTGCACACAACTTGGTACTGGGAATATTTTTACAATATTGCCACAAGTGGGGTTCTTTACAATATGGAAAAGGATCACAAAAACAAGAATACTTACTATTCCACCACTTTTCATTCAAAAAATGTCATGTAAAAAAATATATAATACTAACCGCACTAAAATATAATTAAAACATAAATAGATTAAAAGTACAAATCTAATATAGTAAAATAGTTAATTTATAAGTCCCCAGCAACAACGCCAAAAACTTGTTGCTCCCAAACACACACGCAACTATACGTGGTCGAAGAGTAATATAGGATTGTAAGTCCAGATATCGTACCCACAGAGACTTGTGATTAACTGTCAACTAAATTAAACCCAAACAATTAATCTATTCAAGTGATTTCTTAAGTATGAATATTTAACTACAACTAATCTAGAGTAGCAAACTAAGAAATTAAAGAAATAAGTTGGCGAAATTAGACACGAATTCAAGAAGAGTCGATATTCTAGAGCTATGGGTTAACTAAAAATTCGATTGATTCTTCCACTTAAATCATCTAATTAATTATTTGGTTTATTGATTGACAGGGTTAATATTACTCGTAGCCTTCTCCCGAAGTACTACTGCTCTACTCAATCTTATATGCAATCTAGAATTCCCCCTCCCAAGTTCAATCCTAGATTCGTAGATAGTATTCATTTGGTGATCAAGCAATCAAATAATTAAGTGCAAGATTGAATAAATAAACCAATATGATAAAATAATAAGAAAAATTCAAGCTTAAAAATACAACGTTCATGCAACACCCAAAACTCTAGAAATAAATTATGCGATTAAAAATAGAGAAGAGAGGAAAAACTAGTTAGAAGCCTCCTCCAAGCGTGGTGTGTGTTCCTCTACGTGAATTCTACATCAAAGTATGTTAGACCCCCTCCAAATTAGGTTTAAGACCCTTTTTATATGACTTGGGGTTGTGGCTGAAATAAACTTGTCCTGGACGAAATAGGAGAAAATCCCGTGACACAACGTCCAGAGCAGTGCGTCGCGCTGTCCCTGGCACTGAAGGCGGAATCGATTTGCAATTTCAGTTCAACAATTTTATTTCCTCCTCCTTTTTTGACTTGCCTTTTGGGGACAAAAACCAAAGGGTGTCGTCCCCTTTTTCTCCTTATTTTGATTTTTTTATTTTCTTGCTTTTTTCTTTTTCCTATTATTTAATTTTGCTCCACATCTCTTCATCTTCACACTGCTTTTTTCCTACACAATGAAAATATAATATTAAGCACAAAGTGATATAATTATTACTCGAAAGAAGATTAAAAGTACTAGAATATGAGATAACAATGGGTAAATATATGCATTTTTATCCGAACATGATCCATCTCTCAATATAATCAACCGGGCTCAGTGGGGGTGTGTGAAGACTTTAGAGAGGATCCTTTATCCCAAGCACTATATCAAGACAAACATGGCACAAATCAATATAACCTGCTGTGGCATGCATCCCAGTCCCATAATATAACTCACACTTAGGCCCTCAGCCTCACTCAAACATCAATCTCTCCAGTCTCTCAGGCTTAGAATGCCATGAAACTAATCCAAAAATGATGATATGATGTGTCAATAAATGGTACAGAGACTGAGATATGATATATAAATTAATGCGTATGACTGAGTATGTAATACAATGAAAGCAGATAATTCAACAGCAGAAATGAATTATGTGGGTCCCAACAGAATAAGCATGTAGTCTAGACGTGGTTTCTAACATGGATCACATTTCAATAGCTAAAAAATTAAGAGTTTCATGGATACATGTAATATCAGGTAACTACACAATACCACAGAAATAACAGAATTACAATTTACACGGTGCACGCCCGTCACCTAATATATGCGTCACCTCGACACCAATCACATAACACGTAATTCGGGGTTTCATATCCTCAATACCAAGTTTAGAAGTGTTACTTACCTCGAACAAGCAAGTTCCAATACCGAGCAAGCCAAACGATGCTCCAAAAATGCCATCTCGCACGTACCAACCTCCAAATGGTTCGAAACTAGCCAAAAGAAACTCAAACACATCAAATGAAGCCCAAGGAAACAATTCCAAATGATAAAGGTCGAATCCTTAATCAAAACCAAAACCGTCCAAAAAAACTCCTGGGTCCGTGCCTCGGAACCCGGAAAAACTCACAAAATCCGACAACCCTTTCAATTATGAGTCCAGCCATACTAGTTCCACTCAAATCCGACTCCAAATCGGTGTTCAAAACTAGAACATTTGCTTTATGAAACTTGCGGCTAAAACCCCCAATTTCCTCTTTAAAAATCACAATCCAATTACCGAAAACGAAGATAGATTCAGGAAATATAACCAAAACCGAGTATAGAATACTTACCCCAATTCATATGGTGAAAATTACTTCAAGAATCGCCTCAATCCGAGCTCCATAGCTCCAAAAATGTAAAAATGGCCGAAACCCCCTAAATAGAGTACTTTATAATCTGCCCAGCCACTCCTCTTATGCGAACGCAGGAAGTCCATTGCGCTTGCGATGAACAAAATGCATTGCCACCAAAAGACTCTATGCGAACACGAACAAGTCTCCGCTAATTCGAAGAACAAACACATCAGCCTCACCAAAATACCTTACGCAGCCACAACAATTGCCTCGTGAACGCGGTACACAAGGCTCCCAAAGCTACGCGATCGCCGAACAACATCGCGAACACGAAGAGAAATAACCTCAAACTAACCTAGAATGAACCCAAATTTTGCACACAAGTCCCAAATGACATAACGAATATATTCCAATTCTCGAAACCACAATCCGAATCTGATATTGAAAAGTCCACTCTTGGGTCAAGCTTTCCAAGAAGTCCAACTTTCGCCATTTCAAGCCGAATACAACTATGGACCTCCAAATCACAATCCGTACACACTCCTAAGTCCAAAATCACCCACCGGAGCTAACAGAACCATCAAAACTCCAATCTGAGGTCAAATACCAAAATGTCAAATTTAGTCAACTATTCCAACTTAAAGCTTAAACCATGAAATTCATTCTTTCAAATCAATTCTGAATAACCTGAAAACCAAAACCAACGATTCCCATAATTCTTAATACATCATATGGAGCTACTCATGGCCCCAAACTATCGAGAAAAGTGAAAATTCTCAAAATGACCGGTCGGGTCATCACATCCTCCCCCGCTTAAATATACTTTCGCCCTCGAACGTGCTTAGAGTTGTTCCAAAGCCACCAAACCACCGTGTAACCTTACCATGCACATACCCAGGGGTGATCCCACGTCACCCTATTCCATATTGGCTCGACAATATAGTATAACTGAAGATCATTATTTCAACCTTAGCTCGTAACCACAGAATCCAATTTCCAACATCCAGAATTTCTAATAAGATCTGAATCTCGCATCTACACACTGTATAAGTCTGAACAAGTTTTATAAAGACATAAGCATAACCCAAGACGCAATCACATGATATACCACACAACTCAATAACCCATAGCAAAATTTCCTATCAAACAAAGCCTCATTCTAAAACTTTTGTACACTGTCGATGATGGAGGAAACATGCATAACTCCTAACCCTTCATCAGACCAACAAATTCATTGAGCTCGATCTCTTTTGACAAGAACTATAGCAAATTTCTAAGCCGACTTCTGATATCATCCTTCAAAACATGGTGTAATAAAATCCAATTGTACCTATTCTAGGTCCAATGAACTCATCTCATCCAATACTACCACTCTAGTGACATCCCACATCAACACAATCTAAAGTAAATTGACATAAACTCTGGGATGAGATTATCTTGATGTTAGCATATTTATGTTATTTATACCAAGAAATATGTAAGTGCCATGAAGGAAAGGGTACACGAATTAAAGAAAATGAGTTTCGTTGAAGGTTTTCGAATTGGGATAAAATACGGTTCGAGATATAGTACCCAAGACTTATGGACTAGTCCTTGCAAGGTACCATGTGACCACAATAGTATGGAGTATAAAGTATATTAAAAATAAGTAGAATTTTAAGTAATTTGAGATAATTTTTAATTATGCGGGTAATTGGTTAATTACCGGGTAACGGGACATTACCTAATAAATGGATAAAGATNAGGTGGCATAAGGTGTAGGTTACACATTCATTTCAACTCTAAGGATTTCCATACAACAATATTATAATCAAAGGTGGGGGAAAATGTTAGTCATATTATTTCAAGTTTCATTCTCAAAGAAAATGAAATCAGATCCTAAATCGTTCATTAAGTAACGTGGTTAAGGCATGTAGCAACGTAAATCTTCAACAGTCCAACGAAAATTTTTAGAAACTGTAGCAACGAAAATTTTTACGATTCTAAATGAATATAGTGCAACCTTTTCCGAGAATATCATACGATTTTTTCCTACTCCAAGTATGTTAAGGCTAAGCTCTTCCTTCATTTATGTATGACCCCGTAATTACATGAGTTTGATAACGATACATTGTGCTACCCTTTTAATGTTTTACAAGACATATATGACAATGTTCACTTTAGTTTGTCATGACATCCCTGCAACTTCTTGGCTCTTTAGAAGAGGGCATGAAGAATGTCTAATCCGACCTTATTGAGTAGTTCTGGCTTATGGATGATTAATTGCCTCTTTGCAGCACCTTACGAGACCAATAAATCCATTAACTTAGCTTCTAAGGTTAATAGAAGGTTCAGTACTTGTAGCAGCTTAGGGTAAAGGGAAGCTTTTTCATATTCCACTAACATAATTAGAGAGGTTATTATATATATATTATCTAATCTATCAGACCTTTAAGATAATTAAAATATTACTTGTAGTTCTTACGTGTTAGGTAGTTGGCGAGTAATTAATCCAATGAAACTATAGGACATAATAATGTGATGTAGGCGTCATCATTAATAATGGGTAAAGTAGAGACATAGAGAAAAGTTCATATCCCGAAATTTACGTATATTTTTCTAGTCTTGTAAGTTACAATATTTCCCTTATCGGGACTTCATATTCAATTGAGTGTTTTCTTGTTCCAGTCAAGAGAGCAGAAAGTCTACATATACAGTATTACAGTATTTTCATTACCATCAAGCTATAACCATTGGCCAGGCCCCTATTGGGCAACCTTTGATCATATGGTAAGTTATATACCGAGCCTACTGTGGCCGAGCGCCTATGAGCGAGCCCAGTTGGTCTAGATACAGAGCCTAGTATGGCCGAGAGCCTATGAGAGAGCCTACTATGGCAGAGAAGTTATATATATATATACCGAGCCTTATAAGGTCGAACAACTATTTTACTTACTATATTAAGAGAACAGAGTCAGTATCAGCAGATGAGCATATCTTCAGATTATCTTTGACCCCCAGTTGCTTTCAGTTATTATATTATCAGTTCAGTTTCAGCTTTCAGTATATTTCCTTACATACTCAGTACATTATTTCATACTGACGTCCCTTCTTGGGGGCGCTGAATTTCATGTGTGCAGGTTCAAACAGACAGACGGGTAGACCTCCTCAGTAGGTGTTGCTCGATTTCAGCTTTGTCAGTAAGCTCCCCGTCCTTTGGAGTTGCCGAGTCTAGATGTTTTGTGTACATCTTGTGTATATATGTAGATAGGTTATGGGTAGGTCAGGGCCCTGTTCCGATCAGTATATCCATCAGTAGAGGCTTGTAGACATATCCTCTCAGTTAGTGCAATATGTTGGGCTTGTAGGCCCTGAACGTATATTTTGTTTGCTTGTTAGAGGGAGGACCCGCATTATTTCATAGATCAGCTTCACAGGATCTTTCGGTTTATGCATTCCACGGAGAAAAAGGTAGTTGAGCTAGCAACTTTTCGACTCCGAGATATAGCCATCCTTTGTCGATGCACTTAAGATATGGCAGCATTATTTATATGGTGTTCATGTTGATATATTCACAGATCATAAAAGCCTGCAATATATCTTCAAGAAAAAAGAGTTGAATTTGCGACAGAGGCAATGGCTTGAGTTATTGAAAAATTATGATGTTAACATTCTCTACCATCCAGGGAAAGCTAATGTTGTATCGGATGCCTTAAGTCGCCAATCTATGGGTAGCTCAGCACATGTAGAGACCAAAAAAAGACAATTAACCAGAGAGATTCATCAATTGTCTTGTTTGGGGGTTCAGTTAGTAGACTCTGACAATGGTAGAGTTGTACTCCAAAACACTGCAAAATCATATCTCATAGCTGAAGTAAAGGAGAGGCAGTACGAGGACCCAGAGTTGGTTAAGTTGAGAGAGTGAGTTCCACATCAGAAGAAGCCGTTGTTAGAACTCAAAGTAGATGAGGTTCTCAGATACAAGGGCCATTTTTGTGTTCCAGATGTAGCAGGGCTAGGAGATAGGATTATGTCAGAGGCATATTATTCGTGGTACTTCATTCACCCTGGGTCGAGGAAGATGTATCATGACATTAAGGAGGTGTATTGGTGGAACGATATAAAGAAGAAAATTGCTGAGTATGTCGCTCAGTGTCCTAGTTGCCAGCAGGTGAAGATAGAGCACCAGAAGCCCGAAGGGATAATGCAGACTATAGAGATCCCAACATGGAAATGGGAGGCGATAAACATGGACTTTATCACAGGTTTACCTCTTTTTCATTATAAGTTCGATTCCATATGGGTGATAGTCGATAGGCTCACGAAATCAGCTCATTTCCTACCGATCATATCCACATATACAGCAGAAGAGTATGCAAAATTATATATTAAGGAGATAGTGCGACTACACGGAGTACCATTATCTATTATATCTTACCCTAGGGCCTAGTTTACAGTACATTTTTGGAGATCATTTCAGAAAGGCCTAAGGACTCAGGTGAATCTCAGTACATCTTTTTATCCACAAACTGATGGATTAGCCGAGTGCACAATTTAGACGCTCAAGGATATGTTACGAGCATGTGTGATGGATTTTAAAACAATCTTATCGAGTTTGCATATAACAACAGTTACCACTCCAGTATCTAGATGGCCCCGTATGAGGCTTTGTACGGGCGTAAGTACAGATCTCCTATAGGGTGGTTTGATGTTGGAGAATCTGAGTTACATGGGCCGGACTTGGTTCAGCAGGCCATAGAAAAAGTAAAGCTTATCCGGGAGTGACTGTTGACAGCTCAGAGTCGTCAGAAGTCATATTCTGACGTGCGGTGACGAGATTTAGAGTTCCGGGTTGATGACTGGGTATTCTTAAAGGTGTCACCCATGAAAGGTGTGATGAGGTTTGGAAAAATATAAAAACTTTTCCCACGATATATTGGTCCATATGGGATCATTCGGAGGGAGGGCCAGGTAGCTTATGAGTTAGAATTTCCCTCGGAATTGGAGTCTGTCCATCCTTTTTTTCACGTATCTATGTTACAAAAGTGCATTGGCGATCCTACCCGAGTGGTACCCACATATGATGTACAAATTACAGAGGACTTATCATACGAGGAAATTCCAGTTTCTATCCTAGACCGACAAATCGGCAAGCTATGGTGTGACGACTCGGTCGATCATCTCAAGAATTAATGCCCCGATCCCCTATTAACTATTTTTCCCCAAGTCTATTTCTACTAAATTGAATTGCCGGGACGTTCGGTTTTGAGTTTCGGAGAGTTTTGGGACACTTAGTCCCTAAATGAGAGCTTAAGTGTTGGAAAGTTGCCCTAGTTGGAGCAGTGTGAAGACGGCCTCGGAATGGATCCGATGGTTTGGTTAGCTCCGTTAGGTGATTTTGGGGTTGGAAGCATGTTCGGAACGTATTTTGGAAGTCCGTAGCTCATTTCGGCTTGAAATGCCGAAGTTTGAATTTTTGGAGTCTCCAGCCCGATAGTGAATTTTTGATCCGAGGGTCGGAATGAAATTCCGAAAGTTGTAGTAGTTCCGTCATGTCTTTTGGGACGTGTGTGCAAAATTTGAGGTCATTCGGATAAGTTTAGACGTGTTTCGGCGTCAGATGTAAATTCTAGAATTTTCCTAAGTTCCTAGGCTTGAACCTATGCATAATCGATGTTTTTGATGTTATGAGACGAGTTTTTAAGGCTCAACCTAGTTCGAATGAGTTATTAAGGTTGGTTGATGGTTTTGGTTGAGGTCCCGGGGGCCTCGGGGTCATTTCGGATGCTTAGCGGGAGAAAAATTGGGACTTAGCTACTGCTAAACCAGGCCTCTTCTGGTGTCTTCGCACCTGCGAAGGTTTTTCCGCAGCGGACTCGAGGCGCGTGGGGTTTGATCGCAGGTGCGATAGGGGGAGATTTGACCAGTGGTCGCAGGTGTGACCTGGGTTCTGCAGGTGCGGTTGCAGGTGCGGCCCCAGATGACTTAAGTGAGTCCCTCACCGGCGATGCTCTTTCCGCAAGTGCGAGATCCATGTGTGTTTTATTCCAAAAATCTGAGAGTTTATTTCATAAGTCTAAAAATCGTGTAAGGGCTGAAGAATTGGCGATTTTCTGTGGGTTTTGAAGAGAAGGATCATAGGTAACATTTTCTAGTCCTAATTCATTATTAGACCATTAATCTCCGTTGCTTTCTTTAGTTTAATTATCAAAAATGGGGGAAAAACCATAGAAAATTGATGAAATTTCCCCAACCCGAAATTCTAAAAATTTATGGGGTTTTTAGCATCGGATTTCGATTGTTTCTTGTTGAATGAGTCCGTGAGTGAACGGGTGTCCGGAAAATATAAATTTTACCTGATTCCGAGAGGTGGGCCTGAGGGGCGTTTTGGTCATTTTACCTAATTTTGCGCCTTAGCTTGAATTAAACATTGAAAATCAGTTGCATGAGATATTATTCACGATATGTAATTGAATTGTATAGATTTGGTCCATGTGGAGTCGGATACTCGTGGAAAACGTGTGGTTTCGAGTTGATTTTGAGCCGGTTCGAGGTAAGTGGCTTGTCTAACCTTGTATGGGCCCTTTCCCCTTAGGATGTTATATTTGGTAATTGTATGCCTTGTACGTGAGGTGACGAGCGCGTACTTGACCTAATTGTTGAAAATCCGGTTTCACTTTAAATATTTAGACTGAGTTTCTTCCTTACCTGCTTTATTCTACTTGCAATTATAGCCTATGATTAGTTTCGAAAAGCATGCCTAGTTGACTTGAATTGCCTATTTGCTTAAGTTGCTTTAATTGTACTACGTGAAGCATGTTAGGCTTGAACTACTTGTTGCCTTGTATTTTTGCACTCTAATTCTGAATGTCTTGTTGTTGTGGCTGCATATTTACTTTGGGACTACGGGACAGTATCCCTGGAGACCCCCCTACATATTTACTTTGGGACTAAGGGACGGTATCCCGGGAGATCCCTCTGTATATTTACTTTGGGACTGCGGGAGAGTATCCCGGGAGATCCCCTTGCATAATTACTTTGGGACTACAGGACGGTATCCCGGGAGATCCCCCTGCATATTTACTTTGGGACTACAGGACGGTATCCCGGGAGATCCCCTTGCATAATTACTTTGGGACTACAGGACGGTATCCCGGGAGATCCCCCTGCATATTTACTTTGGCACTACGGGACGGTATCCCTAGAGATCCCCCTGCATATTTACTTTGGGACTACGGGACGGTATCCCGAGAGATCTCCCTGCATATTTACTTTGGGACTAGGGGATGGTATCCCGGGAGATCCCCCTGCATATTTACTTTGGGACTACAGGACGGTATCCCGGAGATCCCCCTACATATTTAATTTGGGGCTACGGGACGGTATCCCGGGAGATCCACTAGACAGTTGAGAAAAGGACTACAGGACGGTATCCTGGGAGATCCTCATTGTTACCATTGTTATTGAGCTGTTCATATTCCGTGTTTACTCTGTTTTTATTTTTGTTATTACCTTGTTGACTGGTCTTACTTCACTGCTGTATTCATTATTACCGTCTGTTTTCATACTGTAAATACCTATTATATAGTTAAACCTCAGTAGGGCCCTGACCTTCCTCGTCACTACCCGAGGAGGTTAGGCTTGGCACTTAATGAGTACTGCTGTGGTGTACTCATGCCCTTTCCTACGCATGTTTTTCATGTGCAGATCCAGGTACCTCTACTCAGTCGCACTATCTCCGAGGTTGAGAGACACAACAGAGACTTCGAGGTATTTCTTCCGCGTCCGCAGACCATAAGTCTCTATCTTATTCCAGCTTTTGTGAAAAGTTTATCCTTCCTTACAATTGTATAGACATTTTGGAGTTAGAGTAGTGTATTATATCCTGTTAGCCTTTGGTTCCTGTGAGTTTAGCGGTTTTGGAGTGGTATTGTGGACTTCTGTATTATTTTGGGTTGTATATGCCAAGCGGCATTTATTTACAGTCATTCTTTTAGATTTGTTCCATTTTTACTTAATTATTCCGCAACTTATGTTGATATTCCGCATTGCTAGGCTTACCTAGTTATAGGGAATAGGTGTCGTCACGACATGTTCACGGAGGGTGAACTGGGGTCATGATAAGTTGGTATCAGAGATCTAGGTTCATAGGAGTCACGGAACACAGGCCGGTTTATTAGAGTCTCGCTGATCGGTATGGAGACGTCTGTACTTATCTACGAGAGGATATGTATCCATTTAGGAAAAATGTTCACTTCATTGATTTCCTTGTCGTGCAATATTTTTGACATCAGTTCTAAACCTCTGTCTTCTATTCTCTCACAGATGTTGAGGACACGTGCTACTCGGGACGATCAAGCACCCGTGCCCCCTACTGCAGCCGTCAGAGGCCGGGGCTGAGGTAGAGGCCGAGGATGCGCACGTGGTGCAAGGAGAATACCTGCGCGAATTGCCGCCGAGGTACCACCAGCAGATCCAGCCGAGGTTCAGGCACCTGACATGCCTACTACCACTACCACTCCAGCCCTTCAGGAGACGTTAGCTCAGTTCATGTCTATGTACACCACTTTGGCTCAGGCAGGGTTGCATCCCCTTCCATCAGCCACATCCCAGGCCGGGGGAGGAGCATAGACTCCCGCCGCCCGCACTCCTGAGCAGCGAGTGCCTGTGGAGGAAGTCCTAGAGATCATTCCTGCACTGCCCGTTGTGCCAGTTCAACCCGAGGATGGGTTAGCTGCTTCAGAGGACGAGATGCAGAGACTTGAGAGGTTCAAGAAGTATGATCCTCCGGTATTCACTGGGCTAGCATCAGACGATGCCTTGGAGTTTCTAGAGGAGTGCCACCGTATTCTTCGCACTATGGGCATAGTCGGATCTAGTGGGGTTTCCTTTACTACCTTCCAGCTTCGCGGAGCCGCCTATGATTGGTGGCGCACCTATGAGTTAGACAGTCTAGACGAGGCTGCTTCACTGACCTGGACCCAGTTCTCAGACATGTTCCTGAGAGAGTTTGTTCCTCAGAGCCTCAGGGACGCATGGCGCACAAAGTTTGAGCATTTTCACCAGGGTGCTATGACTGTTTCAGAGTATGCTATTCGTTACACTAGATTATCTAGGCATGCACCGGCTTTGGTTGCTACTGTCCGCGAGAAGGTTCACCGGTCATTGAGGGTCATATCCCACCCATCAGATCTAGCATGGCTCGAGAGTTGGAGATGGACATTCCTTATCAGCAGGTAGTTAGCATTGCTAGGAGGATCGAGGGTATGCTCGCTAGGGAGCGAGAGGGGAGACAGGCCAAGAGCTCTCGAGAGTCGGGCCACTACTCTGGTGCCCGTACCCCAGTAGCAGGTCGACATGGTAGGGGTTATATGGTCCGCCCCGTTCATTCAGCCCTTCCAGCAGCCAGCGGTATCCCAACTCCACTCAGGCTTCAGGATCCTTACTATGCACCTCCAGTTTCTAGCGCGCCTCCTGCGATGGGTACTTTTAGAGGTCAGTCTGGCAGACCTAGCCCTAGGCAGTCACATCCACTACATCCTCCCAGAGCTTGTTTCGAGTGTGGCGATACACGCCATGTGGTTAGGGACTACCCCAGACTTATTAAGGGTGCATCTTCACAAACTTTTCAGCTACAATGTGCTCAGCAGGGTTCTCAGGCCATGATCACAGCTCCAGCTGCTACCTCATCTTCCCAGCTAGCTAGGGGCAGAGGTCAGGGAGGTAAATGTCCTCCTCGAGGAGGAGGCTAGGCCAGATATTATGCTATTCCTGCTCGTACCGAGGCCGTTGCCTCCGATTCTGTCGTTACAGGTATTATACTGGTTTGTCACAGAGATGCATCGGTTCTATTCGATCCAGGCTTCACGTATTCTTATGTGTCTTCTTATTTTGCTCCGTATTTGGGTATAGCTCGAGATTCTTTGGGTTCTCCTGTTTATGTTTCTACTCCTGTTGGGGATTCTCTTGTTGTGGACCGCGTTTATCAGTCGTGTTTGGTTACTATTCATGGTTTTGAGACCAGTGCAGATTTATTGTTACTCGCTATGATGGATTTTGATATCATCTTGGGCATGGACTGGTTGTCGCCCCATTATGCTATTATTGATTGTCACGCCAAGACTGTGATGCTGGCTATGCCAGGTATTCCGCGTGTTGAGTGGAGTGGTACCTTATATCACACTCCTAGTAGAGTTATCTCTTTTCTTAGAGCTCAGCGTATGGTTGAGAAGGGGTGTGCCCCGTATTTAGCTTATGTTAGAGATGGCAGTGTTGATACCCCTTCTGTTGATTTAGTTCCACTAGTACGGGATTATCCCGATGTGTTTCCAGCTGATCTTCCGGGCATGCCACCTGATAGAGACATTGATTTTGGCATTGATTTGTTTTCGGGTACTCAGCCCATTTCCATTCCTCCGTACCGTATGGCTCTTCCTGAGATGAAGGATTTGAAGGATCAGTTACAAGAATTACTTGATAAGGGTTTTATTCGACATAGTGTTTCACCTTGGGGTGCTCCTGTCTTGTTTGTGAAGAAAAATGATGGTTATATGTGCATGTGTATTGATTATCGCCAGTTGAATAGGGTTACAGTGAAGAACCGTTATCCTTTGCCTCGTATTGATGATTTATTTGACCAGTTGCAGGGCGCACATGTATTTTCTAAGATTGATTTGCGCTCAGGTTACGATCAGTTGAAGATTTGGGATCCGAATATCCCGAAGATTGCTTTCAAGACTCGGTATGGCCATTACGAGTTTAAAGACGTCTTTTGGGCTGACTAATTCCCCTGCAGCATTTATGCATTTGATGCACAGTGTGTTCAGGCCATATCTCGACTCGTTCGTCATTGTTTTCATAGATGATATTCTTATTTACACCCGGAGTCGGGAAGATCATGAGCATCACCTGAGGACAGTGCTTCAGACCCTGAGAGAGAAGGAGTTGTATGCAAAGTTCTCAAAATGTGAGTTTTGATTGAGTTCTATGGCATTCTTAGGCCACGTGGTATCGAGTGAGGGTATTCTAGTGGATCCAAAGAAGATAAAGCCGTGTAGAGTTGGCTCAGGCCGTCCTCAGTTACAGAGATTCGCAGTTTCCTTGGCTTGGCAGGTTACTACCGCCGTTTTGTGGAGGGATTTTCATCGATTGAAGCCCCTATGACTAGATTGACCCAGAAGGGTGCTCCATTTCAGTGGACAAAGGAGTGTGAGGTGAGCTTTCATAAGCTCAAGACAATTTTGACTACAACCCCAATCTTGATAGTGCCTACTGGTTTGAGGTCTTATACAGTTTATTGTGATGCCTCGTGCGTCGGCCTTGGAGCGGTGTTGATGTAGGACGGTAGGGTGATTGCCGACGCATATAGACAGTTGAAGATACATGAGAATAATTACCCTGTCCATAACCTTGAGTTAGCTACCATTGTTCATGCCTTGAAGATCTGGCGTCATTATTTATATGATGTCCCCTGTGAGATATTTACGGATCACCGGAGTTTGCAGCACATATTCAGGCAGAAGGATCTAAATTTGCGCCAGCGTAGATGGTTAGAGTTGCTACAGGACTATGACATCACTATATTATACCAGCCGGGGAAGGCCAATGTGGTGGCTGACGCCTTGAGTCACCGGGCGGAGAGTTTTGGGAGTTTGGCATACCTTCATGCAGCTGAGAGTATTGATGTGGGCTCACGCAATGCCCAAGGTCAGAATTCCCGGTGACTCGTGAACAAAGCCGGGTTCGATAGGCAAGCAGAGCCGGTAGAGGCACCCCGGTTATTTGAGTACAACTTCAACATTGATGTTTCAGACATCATATCAGCCATAGGTAAAATCAAAGATACCAGATGGCCAAAACCCATACTGTCAGATCCTTCACAAAGGAACCCTAACTTGCTGTGTGAATATCATGGCACTCATGGTCATAGGACCGAGGATTGCAGACAGCTCCAAGAAGAGGTAGCCTGACTGAATATTAAAGGGAACCTTTGATAGTTCCTCAGCGACCGAGATAAAAATCAAATTTGGGAAAGAGAGGCGAACAGAAAAAACAAAATAGAAGAACCACAGTACGTCATCCACATGATCATTAGAGGGATCGACGCTCGGTAGGGACCCATCGTCTAGCGAATGAAAATATCCATCACCAGGGAAACCTGAACTCAAAGTTACATACCTGAGGACGCTCTCACGTTCAGCGAAGAGGACATCGAGAACCTGTCTCAGGCTCATAATAACGCATTGGTAATTTCTTTTCGTTTGAATAAATTTAAAATTAAACGTGTGCTCGTGGATCTAGGTAGCTCGGCCAATATAATCAGGTTGAATGTGGTAGAACAGCTCGAGTTGTTCGACCAAATCGTGTCTGCCTCTTGAGTCCTTAATGGATTCAACATGGCGAGTGAAACAACAAAAGGGGAGATCACCCTCCAGGTCAACGTGGCCGGTACAACCCAAGATACCAAATTTCATGTCATTGAAGGTGACATGAGGTACAGTGCCTTATTCGGGAGGTCGTGGATACACTGTATGAAAGCAGTATCGTCAACCTTTCATCAAATGATGAAATTTCCAACGGAGGACGGAATAAAAACAGTATACGGGGAGCAGCATGCAGTATGCAGCAAGAGAGATGTTCGTGGTGCACGATGTGGCACCGATATCGATGCCTTTTTCATCGAAGGAGTCAAAGGACAAGCAAACAGCCAAGTAGCAATCACAAACTACGTATTCAGCTGCACCCGAATAGATGAATAAAGGACCGTGTCGCATCCTCGGGTTAAGCAATTGAAACATATCGAGGCTCGAACACAACCACATCTAAGGTACAACCCCCTCCTTTTCTTATTTATATTTTCTACTAACTCATGTGCAGGTGTTCGATTGAGAGGAACCGCAGCACCTTCCAGCTCGAAGGCCTTAGGTTTTAATGCATGTGTTGCGCTCTTTTTCTCTTAGATCGGATTTTATCCCAAATGGGTTTTACCGACGAGGTTTTTATCGAGGCAACATTCATATGCTACCTAAGGAGAACTCATCAAATATTCAAGGCTTCTCTTCGATCAACCTCGAATACTGGGGGGCATCCCCCGGGAGATCGCCTCCTCAAAGAAATTAAAACATGCCAAAGAGGGTCTCGGTAGGAGAATGTTGTAACGGACCAAACGGTCGAATGAACCATTTCGCATAGAATAATCTCACTCTCGACGGCGAAAACATGTATGTTATTATAAAGAAATCTAAGCAGTATATATCATCAATGCGCCTTATGCTGCAAAGAAGTTTGCTATTTTCACAAGAAACGGCTCCAGGGAGAACACTCGGGAACCTGTAAGCCCTCAATGAGGCAACCTCAAGCTCGTACGCCCTCCATGAGGCAGCATCGAACCTGTAAGCCTTCAATTAGGCAACCTCAAGCTCGTAAACCCTCCATGAGGCAACATCGAAGATGTAAGCCCTCAATGAGGCAACCTCAAGCTTGTAAGACCTCCATGAGGCAACATCGAACATGTAATCCCTCAATGAGGCAACCTCAAGCTCGTAAGCCCTCAGTGAGGCAACATCGAACCTGTAAGCCCTCAATGAGGCAACCTCGAGCTCGTATGCCCTCCATGAGGAAAAATTGAACATGTAAGCCCTCAACAAGGCAACCTCAAATTCATAAGCCCTCAATGAGGCAACAACAGATCTGTAAGACCTCAACAAGGCATGCCTAAATTTGTAAGACATTAAAAAGACATAATCCCTATATTAAAGTCAAGGCTATATAGTCGAAAATGTAAGAACCCTAAAAAGGCATACCCTCGATATAGACGCTGAGACTACCTCACTCGTGGACTAAAAGGCTACGGCCAAACATAAATACTATTGTCATATCAAAAAGGGTCTGACAAAATTAGCGCGGCTCGGAGACGTCTGACTGCTATCATAAAATTATAGGCATTCAAATACTTTGAAAATAATTCGAAAAGAACCGGTTAATCAGGCTACCCTCGACATAAGAAAAAGAGCTTCGATCATATCAGCTCCAAACAATGAAAAGGCTTCAAAAATTCAGCCTACGAGCAAACATCCCGAGGTGCTCATTTGTCGTCACAGAATTGAGGTTCTGTAGAGACGTCGGCGATTTAGACGAACACAAAAACTTCAAAAAAGTCTTTAACGAGGGAAAACTATAGCCACATTAGAGGTCGCATCGACCCAATGCGTAAGAGCCTAAGGGACAGCAAAGCCTCTGGGCCAATCTAAAGAGTTTTAGGGTCGATCTGAAAATCCTAAGGGTCGACGAGCCTGAGTCAAAATTTGACTCAAGGATTGATACCTAAACGGTTAACTATCAGCTATTACCAATTGCTCATCAAGCACAAAACCCCAAGGGTTTCATTTCGATGTCCAATTAATCGTACTAATTATTATCAAGCATCAAGATTCAGAACAAAAACAAAGACACAAACAATTGGAAATTTATATAAAGGGAAAATCGAAAGGTTCCTTTTTATATATGTAATGATACAAAGACACATTTACAATGCTCTCTGAGAGCCCTATGGAAAGAATCAGAAAGAAAAAGCCTATCTTACTCTCGGGGACTTAGTCTCTCTAGGACTACAGCTCCACCGGTCTTTTGGGGATCAGCTCCCTCATCGGCATCTTCCTCATTGTGTTTGGCATCGGAAACAAGGAACTTGGCGTCGAACTCATCCGCCTTGGCCTACTCTATCTCCTCCGAGAGGTCGAAGCCCCTATTATGGATTTTCTCGAGGGTTTCCCTTCGGGATTTGCATCGGGCATAATCATTGATCAGTCTCCCTCGATCGGAAGCCTCCCCCAACTTCACAGGAGCCTCGGCGGCATATTTCAAGTAGATGGCCACCTTCTTATCGGCTTTTGCTCAAACCTCCTCAACTTCGGCTCAAGCGTCCACGACCTCGGCCTTCATCTTCAAAAGGTCTGTCTCAAGCTTAGTAATCCTGCTCGTCTGAATTGAGTTGCTTCCTCGAGACCTCGGGATTAGTAGGCCAGCTACATCGGGAGACTTCTCGATTCTAGCCTTCGATGTGGTGCGATCCTTTTCGGTCGCATCGCCGCTTGCATGACGGCCGATGAATACGAGACCTTCCTCAATGGTTGCATCATCTTTGTGCCTCCGGGCAGGCCTTGCCTCACTTTGAACATCCTCGTCCACCGGGGATCCTTTCCTTTTATTACCTTGACTTGGCTCCGAAGCCAAAGGTCTTCCCTCCTCTCCAAGAGGGAATGGTGTCACTTCAGAAAATTCACCAATACCTGCAGCAAATAAATTAATAAACATAAAGAGGAGTATTCTTTGAGAAGGGAACCATACAACACAGACCTTGGCGATTTTCTTCCCGTCTGCCCTTTCACAGATCTCACCACTTACGTTCACCATAGGTTGAACAAGTTGCCAGTTTTTGAGTCCAATCCACTAGGTCGGGGACCTTGTATGGAAACCACGGGATAACTGCGGAGAGAGAAATAAAACATACTTACAGATTCCGACTCCACTAAGAACAACAAATGGCAAAGTACAGCATATCACTTACGTGTAAAATTCCATTTCTTGGGAAATAGCAGAAACTCCACAGGAATAATATCAACAGTCCTCACTCAGACAAACTGACTCATCCACCCTCGGTCCCCACCTCAACATCACTGGCGATAGAGGACCTGGTGGATCGACGTCGTAGAGTAACCAGACCTCGGTAATGTAAAGGCCGATATGGTCTGATGAGGTGGCTGAGGGTGAACTCGAGCTCAGCCTTCTCTGCAAATAATATTATCATCAACACTATACGCCAGAACGACAGATGGACCTGAGCCAAGGTAATACGATATCTTTGACAGAACTCGAGCACGACTCGGTCGAGAGGGCCCAACGTAAAGGGGTGTATATACATTTAAAAACCCCTCTATATGGGCCATGATACCCTCTTCCTGAGAAAGTATCTGCAACATCATCTCTTCTCCCCATCCGCAGTCTCTTATCACGGCCCCAAGCTGTATCTCTTCTATTGACGAAATGAACCTTGATACGTATTCTCGGTGGCCCAGAATGTTGAGAGGTTTCCTTAACGTGAAGTCCTTCCTCGAGATAAAATAGTTCGAGGTTGGCTCACCAAACGCCGGCGATGTACCACCGGCTGGACGGGAAGCAGAGGTAGAACTTCCATATTCCCGGTGAGCAGATTTAGGCATGGCAGCCATGACTCACGTGAAGCAAGTAAAAGAAGATGAAAACATGCGCGAAAGCTTCAAACTGAGATAGCTGAAGAAATTTTTCAAGAAGAGGAACTCCGAAGAGAAAATTAGTTTTGAAAACAGCAAAACACTCGATGAAAGTAAAGCAAATATATATAGGAAAAGCGACGACTATTCATTTACTCTCATAGCCAATCAGCTCTGACAGAGCTGTCATGACATCTTGGGAAACGTACCGGGGGGGCCACCTCGGCCAGTTCACAGTCGCAACATAAGAATTATGCTATCGTACACTATTGGAGGGATTAAAGGGTTAAATCAACCTGGGGAAGGTATGTTGCTGAAATCTGAACGGCCCGATCTCGAGGGTCTCCGTTACTCCAAGATCGGGCCTGATGGGGCTAAATTTAAATTCGAAGATTAAACATTTGCATAAACACTAAAACGAAGAAATCCTTTGCATTCCCAAAAATATTTTTACAAGAGTTCTTTACAAAAATCCCCCGAGGAGCCAACATACAAAAAAGAAGAAGTAAAAAAGAGCAAAGTATTATATCCTTCATCCTCACTTCTTCCCGAGTCGCTTGCCGAGCCCTCGTCCGAAGTAGTCGGAACTGCTAATTCATCTTTCAAGGCCTTGGCTTCTTCGATTTCAGCAGAGAGATCGAAACCCCTAGTGTGCACCTCCTCAAGGGCCTGCCTCCTAGCTTCCAATCGAGCATGAGCAACGGCCCGAGCCAATTTGAGCTCGACCTCTTCGGATATCTCTCTAGACCGATTATTTGCGGCGGCATCATCATCTTTGTACGAGGATACGAATGCATCGGCCTCGGACTTGGCCGTGAATAATGCGACAGCTTCCTCGTGAGCACCTCGAAGAAGACCTGAGTCGAGGCTAGCTCCTCCCGATGAACGTCCCTCTTCGAGGCCACGCTATCATTGTGCCGCTTCAACTTTAGGATCTCGGCATCTTTGGCCGCGAACTCTCCCTAAAGCTGCCTCGCCAGGCATTCTTTCGCTCAATCTGCAAATACCGACCTGAGGTAATAAGAACCAAGTTATAACAATAAAAGACAAGCTCGTGAAATACCAGATTACCTGCTCGATGAAGTTAGCGCTCTCCTGGAGTTCCTTCTCTGAGCCTGCCTGGAGGTCGACCAACTCCTCCTCTTTTCAGGCAACAAATCCTTCAACTCATTTGACTCCGATGTGAGCTTCTCAAGTTCCTCCTCATGACAAGTCAGCTCATCTTATAGCTTGGAGAAAGCCTGATCATACAACATCATGACCTACAGCGCAAAGGAGAGAAATTAGAAAAATAAGAATAAAAACTTGAAGCACAAACAATATATCGAGAAGTTACCCATTTTTGGAGTCTCGTATCCTCCTCAAGAGCAACCGAGGCATCAATATCGATGTCTTCTTTGACACCGGATAATTAGTCCTTGAATAAGTCATCCTCTCCCTAAGAGGCCCCAACATCGGAAGCTTCCCTGTTTTGGGCATCCCATATTTTCCCCGACGAAAAAGACGGGCCCGATTTAAAATCGCCAAAGGAATCGACTTCTATCGAGGCTTCACCCTCAAAGAATCCAGAATCGGCTCCTCCAACCAGGTATTCGTCGGCACAGGCCGCATCCTGTCCAATGGTTGGCTCGGGGACAGCACCTAAACCCTCCTCGAGGGTCTCCTCAGTGCTTCATCTTGCCCTTTGTACCAAAGGACAACTGTCATCATCTTCGTCTTCAGTACGAAGACTTTCTACAGGTGCCGATGTCAAAACCGTAGCATCAGTCCTAGGCTTTCGAGCCTTAGGTTTGTTTGGTTTCGGATACTCCGTCGATGTCTCCTGCTTCCTATTTTGCCCTTGGCAGGTTTTTGGGCCACTTCTTCGCCAGTAGGTGGTGTCGTCATTAAAACGGCTTCTCCGCGGCTTGCACAAACATAAAATATGAGACTTTTCTCCATGAAATCTACTCATAAGAAACCTAGAAGTGACAGTGATGAGAGCATACCATGATTCTTTGTCTGCCATCGCGTCTTTGCCAAATCACGCCAAACGCGTTCATTATATGGAGAGGCGTAATCCAAGAGCTTAACCCATCTCGGGAGATCCTTGACCGCACCAGGGAACCACACGGTGGCTATGCAATCAAAAAAGAATCAAGTAAAAATCAAAAGGGTTAGTTCAGAAGAAGAAAAGAGTCGATTCAGGTGATAAAACATGGTTGATATAGGGACACATACGTCTCATGTTCCATTCCTCCGGGAATGGCATCTTCTCGGCATGGATGAGGTCTGAGGTCCTGACTCGAACAAACTGGCTCATCCACAGCCAGTCTTTGTCTTCATCGATGCAGGAAAAAAATGCGTTGGCAGATCGACGCTGCAACTTGACTAAGCCCCCTTGATAGAGACGAGGGCTATATAATCTGATCAAATGATCGAGGGTAAAAGACTGTCACGACCCAACCTGTAGGCCGCGACGGGCACCCGGTACCTTACTCAACCGAGTACCAACATAACATATCTTTCTTATCATACTATCATGGGTAAATGTGCCAAAATGTTCATCATGACATAATCAAAATAAAACATAAGGAATGCTATACATAGGACGACCTAACATGATATAGAAACTTATACATGTGACATACGCGCCTATAAGGCTGACATGACCATTTGTAAACTCAAAACCTATGCCGACAAGGCCATACAAATATCCATTTACCTGACATTTGTCTATAAGCCTCTAAGAGTACATAAACATCAAAAAGGTCGGGACAGGGCCCCACCATACCAGTCAATGCATGTCCCAATCATACTAACAAAATAGGAAACTCCAGAGCAAGTGGAGTGCAGCAACACCTTCCGCTGAGCTAATAGCCTACTAGGAGGACTGTCAACCTGTCTATCGGGACCTGCGGGCATGAAATGCAGTGTCCCCAAGAAAAAGGGACGTCAGTACGAATAAAGTACTAAGTATGTAAGGAAGAAAAGAAATGTAAAGAGAGATGTAGGAGATACAATATGTAGCATCTCAATGCCTCTGAGAGATAGTGACATGAAATGCGTGATACATATATATATATATATATATATATATATATATATATATACATAATTTTTTTAAAACATCTCACTCCCTGGGCATCATCATCATCATATCATACCCTGCCTTGAAGAGTACTTGGTAAAAACATACCCTGCCATCATAAGGCTCGATAGAATCGTACTCTGCCACGTAGAGCTCGATAAACCCAACTGATCAGTGGTTGCACAATAGTTGTCGTACCCGACCGACTATAGCGCGACTCGGTAGAGTAAAATAGATATTATATATAATGCATGCTGGACTCATGGAATCATGCTCTAAACCTTTCGGAATGACGTGAGGTAGTTGCACCTTCGATTAACATTATGAACATCATACCCTCGATATGAACTTCACTAGGACTCAAGGATCATACATACTTTCTTATAATAACTTTGTAAAGATATAACAACATGGACAACCTTAGTGGCTAAGAGTAGATAATTATGAAATAGCATTTCGTTTATGTTCGTTTCACTTTCGATCATGCCAAAAGAAATAAGGAAATACCTTAACCCAATATTTCTACTCACCAAGTTGAACTCGCCTCTTCGCACCTTAATCTACAACAACGATAATAATACTATCATTAAGTTATGAAAGGTACAACTATCGCACAACGAACGACAAGCTTATTTTGTATAAAAACGGGCAGCATCTCCCCTATAATCCTTATTTTCTCCAAATTCAAGATAACACCAACAACACAAGTACACAACAAAAACAACATAATACATTATTTTCTAGCCTTATATACACCATAAAATACTACAAAACAGCCCAACACACCACAATCTCTTCATACACAAAATGACCACCATAGTAGTGTCAAACGACCCGAAAATGTTACAAAGAACGACCAGCCCACCAGCCTACATATATATGGAATTTATCCAAACCTTCCTCCTCCAGTAGTGAAATACGCAGCCCAACAACAACATAAACCAATCCACAAAATAGTCCGCTACAAGTGAATAACTCGAACTCACAACTTCCGATCACCGTGCCGTGAGTTCTTACAAGTATAGAACAAATTACCATGAATTTATAGTAGAAAAAAATTGATGAAATAGAGCAGAAAACTTACCTTATTTGTTGGACAACTCATCCCTTATCTTAGTTCTTCAAATTCTAGGTTTTACCCCAAATTAGAACTTGAAAGGGAGAGAAAATCAATTAGGGTTTGTGGGTAATTTTTGGGAGGAAGTTTGCAGGGGTTTAGGTCTGGTTGTTTATGATATATAATGAGAGTTATATTTCAGGAGATGAGCCCTTAAATAAGCTCTTTGGCTGACCCGAAATTTGTTCTTTTTGGTCTCTCATTTTACCAAGTAGGTGACACACCTACTTGTGACCTAGCAGCCTGCATAGCCTCAAAAAATGAATATATCTCTCTCTTCTGATGTCGTATCGACAAACGGTTAAATGCATTAGAAACTAGACTCGTAGATATTAAATTTGGTAGCTAGATCATACCCTAATTCAAAGTATATTCGGAGAAAATCTCATCTACATTTGACCTACTTTTCAGCATATTTGTGAATGTAACTTGTGATGATCTTTGCCAACTTTTGTTCCACAAGTTGCTTGGCTTCAAACCGTAGCACACGAATATCATACGACGAAAATAATTCATAGCATAACCTCCTTATCATGTAATTAACCATAGTATCACACTAAAGTACATGTTATAACATTCCAGATGTGTCGACTTTCGACGAACTTATTTTCTTCAATTTGTTTAGCTTCTAACCCTTCCAACCCTCTTTGTATTTGCAGTCCATGATCTTAAATATTTGTAACCTCCAAGTTTACATGATTAACTTACTTTATGTACTTTCAAAGACGATCTCATTTCTGATCTTAAATAAATTGGCTTACGACGTACTCTCACGTACGAAATTATGGAGTGTAACATTATTCCCCCCTTTGGAACATTCGTCCTCAAATGTTGAATGATGCACTTATCTGTGTCTTATGAAATATCTTTTACAAATATTATAATATTGTCTTTGCCATCTAGTGAGTTATTCGGTGAATAAATCCAAAGGCTAGGGCATTTCCCTCTTTAGGCCACTTTTTCACACCACAACTTGTGGTCGAAATTCTTTCAATCTCATAATTGTTTCTACCTTCTTTCATGCAGCCTGTACGATTCTAACCTTGAATGTGCACCAATGCGACTCTTATCTCCTTTTTCTGTTAGCTTTTAACCAATCTCTAGGCTTCACTTTAACCAATGAACATATATAGTACTATGACAAGTTGTCCCTCTGCATATATAGGTGTACTAAAGTTCTTCGCTTGGTACTTTGTCGCACTTCTTATCTATGCTTATGGCTTTAACACAAGTAGGTAGGTCATACTGTATTATAACTCTTACTTAGATTTATTATTATTGAGGCCTGCCACCCAACCCCAGGTTACTCTCTCCCTGCTTATCCTATATGTATAAATCTAAGCCATTTAATGCTTCCTTATTACTGTTCATCTTAAGAATGACAACCTAATCTCATCTCATACTTTGTAATTTTCATCCATATATTGTTGATTCACATTAATGTTGATCTATAATCTACCATTGATAACTTGAAACCTCTTATGTAATATATCGTCACTAGGGTTCACGTCTCATCGAGGAATATCTGAAGTAATTTTCCTGATCCACTTAGGGATGATACTATAATCCAATAACTGTATTTCATAGCATCCCAATGTGATTCATCCTAGGGGGTATTCTAATCCCGTGCAGTTCATGAAATCCTTTTTCTCAAAACCATTACTCAATCAAAGGCATAAACGTCATCCTCTTATCATTTATCACAATTACACCCTTACATTACAACCAGGTAGCATTCCATCTCTTCTAAATGCTGCTAGTTTTAAACTCCTTTGAGTTCACTCATGCTATACTGAGCTTTTTATAACTTTATGGAAACCATCAACTCTCTTGTTATAGTGGGTTTAATCCTGATGACTTACTTATTCTTGTCACCTTCTCACTCACCTTTTCTTATCCTTACTTCTGTCTAGCTAAAACCTCGCTCTACCATACTTTAGCTTGCGACCTACGCATATCTATTTATACTACTCGCAACCTTCCTTTTAACATGCTAGCACCATAGATTTCCTTTCATGCCTTCTCCGTTGTCTTTAAATGTAAGCAACTACTTTTCATGGTCGTTTTTCCACTTGCTGCATGGATACTTGTTTTATCTTAGTCCCCACGAATACCGGAGTTCCATGTAACTCATACGATCTCAATTATCAACTCTTGATTTTTTTTTCTTCTTCCCATTCATTAGCCACAATAGGTGCCATTTTCTTGTAGAGTCCATACAATATTATAGTGAGACAGCTCTTAAGAGACCATTTCATCTTTAGGTCACTATGCTTATGTTTAAGACTTCTTCCTTATTTCCTCAGCTAGTCTTTCATTGAAGTGCTTCGGGAAGACCCTTTGACTTTTGTAAATCCGCGATTTTATTTCATTGTATACCCCCACGGTATTTCTGATGTTCTTACTTGCCTATAATTGTCCTTAGTTACTTACCTTCGTGCCCTTGTGCTCGTAAGTTGCTTCTGAACTGAAATTTTAGTTGTCTCCCTAGTGGCAACCTCTTTTATTTTTGCAACACTTATACGGTACCTTTAACTACCCAACCTTCTATCTTAACATTACTCAAGGATCACGATGACATCATATCTGCGAGATTGAATTCCCTATGTTGGGTTTCACTATGTTTATCTTGCACAATCTGTTGATTTTCTATGACCTCTTGTTTAGCTATAACTAGGCTTTTTTTGAATCAACTACAGACTACTCGTTGTTCCACTCTCATATCTGTATTTTATGTAACGTCTCTTGGGTTAAGTCCTTTGTCTTAACTTACCTCTCATACGGGATCCTTATGTATCAAGTGTTCATTTCCACTTATTTATCAATATCGTCGAGTGCGAAACGCTTGTTGATTCTCCCAACATCATGCTTGCATAATGTTCTGGAGTCATATGATATCTATAAGATATGAATAAATGCAATCTCATTTCTTTCACCTTTTTACCACATTCTTCCTTTACCATTCGATATTTACCTCTTCATCTTTGGCGTTCACATCCTCATTGAGATATTACTTTCCTTGCGGTAACCCTTCTACACCAGGTATAATTGAATTTCTTACGCACAAGGGTGACACCTGGTGTAACTAGCACATTTAGTCCCTTAAGCTTAACTCTGCTCATAGTGCTTGCTTTAGGGGAGCGTTTTTGTGAATGAACTTTAAAGGTTATTCTTTTGTTGTCCATTCTATTATTGTCCAAACACGATCTCTAAAATTCTCACGATGCCGACTATTAGCAATTCCCTCGATCCCTAATTCATGTTCGATTTTATTTTTTTATTTTTTATTTTTTTTACTTTCCCATGCTAATTTCTATTACTCGGGGGGTCTAACTTTTCCTTCTGTTAATCGCGTTGTACTCACCGACTTATTTCATGAAATGAGGAAATGACTTTAGGGCCTATACTTTTATTGTCTTAAGGCATGTCTCCTCTTGTCTTTTCCTTCACTTGACTATACACTCTGTCATCCTATCATATTTTGATTTACCGTTATCACTCATTTATCACATCTTACTCATAATGCTTCATTTACTCTCTTCTTATTCTCATGCTGATATCTATGTCTATTACCTTATTCTGAAACTTCAACAAAATAGCCTTTCGCTTTTAAAACCCTTTGCACCATCTCATTGGCTCTTGGGTCTACTAACATTCACTCTTTACTAGGGGCGGGAGTCATCCTAAGGTAAATATTCATCCCTTCTAGGATTCCACTGCCTATCTTCTAAACATTCTGACATTCTAGAGTGCACCATTTGGCTATCTCCCAATGAGAACTCTTACCATGTCCTGAACTACCCTCCAAAAATGTTACATAATTGTAACAATTCATCCAACAGTTTGGGTTACTTTAAACCTAACTGGATCCTGATATCCCGTCCTTCTCTTAAGCTATATCGCTTAGCTCTCATAGGGCATAACTGAGATGAATGTGGCCAATTTGATATATCTCTATTACTGTTGAAAGTGATGTAGAATGCTTATATTTCTCTGCCTGGATTGTAAATACTGATAATCTTCACTAACTGAGTACCTCGTACTCCTCTTCACTTTTCTCCTTTTACTTGTTGAAACTTGTATCTACCTTCTGATTCTCACGTCTTAGTATACACATAATCTGCTGAATATCTCACATTTACTCATCATAAACATGATGCAAAATTGGGTTCCTCTTACTCAACTATTCCGAAGCCACATTGCAATCTCCGACCAATAGTCTTTCAAGATGTAGGCCTCGCCGTATTATGAATACGATAGAATTTAGAAAATTGAGTTCTTATTACTGAGATCTACCACACAATCTAGAGTAACAAAAAAGAGTGATAGTCCTAAATGCCCTGTAGCCTCCTGCTTATAAGTGTGGTGCACAATACACCCATAAACAAGACTCTACTAGACACGGCTTGCAGACATCCCAAGGACATAACTGCTCTGATAACACTTTTGTCACGACCCAACCTATGGGCCGCGACGAGCACCCGGTACCTTACTCAACCGAGTACCAACATAACATATCTTTCTTATTATACTATCACGGGTTAATGTTCAAAAATGGTCATCATGACATAATAAAAATAAAGCATAAGGGAATTGTAGACATAGGACGAACTAACATGATATAGAAACTTATACATATACGCGCCTATAAGGCTGACTTGACTATTTGTAAACTCAAAACATATTCCGACAAGGCCATACAAGTATCCATTTACCTGACATTTGTCTACAAACCTCTAAGAGTACATAAACATCAAAAAGGTCAAGACAGGGCTCCACCATACTAGTCAATGCATGTCCCAATCATACTGACCAAATAGGCAACTCCGGAGCAAGTGGAGTGCAACAACACCTTCCAATGAGCTGATAGCCTACTAGGAGGACTGACAACCTGTCTATCGGGAACTTCGGGCATGAAACGCAGCATCCCCAAGAAAAAGAAACGTCAGTACGAATAAAGTACTAAGTATGTAAGGAAGAAAAACATAACTAAGAACAATAATGTAAAGAGAGATGTAGGAGATACAACCTGTAGCATCTGAATGCCTCTGAGAGATAGTGACATGAACTGTGTGATACATATTACATATATATACATAATATTTTAAAAACATCCAACTTTGTGGGCATCATCATCATCATATCATACCTGGCTTCGAAGAGGACTCGATAAAAACATACCCGGCCATCATAAGCCTCGGTAGAATCGTACCCGGTAACGTGGAGCTCGGTAAACCCAACTGATCAGTGGTTGCACCATAGGTGCCGTACCCGAAAGATTACAGCGCGGCTCGGTAGAGTAAAATAGATACTATATATAATGCATGTTGGACTCATGGAATGATACTCTAAACCTTTCGGAGTGACGTGAGGTAGTTGCACCTTCGATTAACATTATGGACATCATACCCTCAATATGAACTTCACTAGGACTCAAGGATCATACATACTTTTTTAGAATAACTTTGTAAGGATATAACAACATGGACAACCTTAGTGGGTAGGAGTAGATTCATTATGAAATAGCGTTTTCTTTACATTCGTTTCACTTTAGATCATGCAGAAAGAAATAAGGAAATAACTTAACATAACTTATCACAATATTGCTACTCACCAAGTTGAACACACCTCCTCGCACCTTAATCTACAACAACGATAATAACACTATCATTAAGTTATGAAAGGTACAACTATCGCACAACGAACGACAAACTTATTTTGTATAAAACAGGCAGCATCTCCCCTATAATCCTTACTTCCTCCAAATTCAAGATAACACCAACAACACAAGAACAAAACAACAAAAACATAATACATTATTTTCCAGCCTTATATACACCATGAAGTACTACAAAACAGCCCAACACACCGCAATCTCTTCATACACAAAATGACCACCGTAGTAGTGTCAAACAACCCGAAAATGTTACAAAGAACGACCAGCCCACCAGCCTACATATATATGGTGTTTCTCCAAAAACTTCCTCCTCCAAAACTCCACTAACCGTAGTGAAATACGCAGTCCAACAGCAACATAAAACAATCCACAAAATAGTCTGCTACAAGTGAATAACTCGAACTCGCAGCTTCCGATCACCGTCTCGTGAGTTCTTACAAGTATAGAACGAATTACCATGAACTTACAGCAGAAAAAAATTGATGAAAGAGAGCAGTATACTTACCTTATTTGTTGGATAACTCAGCCCTTATCTTGGTTCTTCAAATTCTAGGTTTTACCCCCAATTAGAGCTTGAAAGGGAGAGAAAATCAATTAGGGTTTGTGGGTAATTTTTGAGAGGAAGTTTGCAGGGGTTTAGATCTGGTTGTTTATGATATATAATGAGGGTTTTATTGCAGGAGATGAGCCCTTAAATAAGATCTTTGGCCGACCCGAAATTTCTTCTTTTTGGGCTCTCATTTAACCAAGTAGGTGACACACCTACTTGTCACCTAGCAGCCTGCGCAGTCTCGCAAAAATGCATATATCTCTCTATTCTGATGTCGTATTGACAAATAGTTAAATGCGTTAGAAACTAAACTCGTATATCTTAAATTAGGTAGCTAGATCATACCCTAATTCCAACTATATTGGGACAAAATACCATCTACATTTGGGCTAAGTTTCAGCATATTTGTGAATGTAACTTGTGATGATCTTTGCCAACTTTTGTTCCACATGTTTCTTGACTTCAAAACATAGCACATGACTATCATACGATGAAAATAAATAATATTATAACCTCCTTATCATGTAATTAACCATAATATCACACTAAAGTACGTGTTATAACATTCCATATGTTTCGACTTTCCACGAACTTATTTTCTTCAATTTGTTTAGCTTCTAACCCTTCCAACCCTCTTCGCACTTGCAGTCCATGTTCGTAAATATTTGTAACCTCCAAGTTTACATGATTAACTTACTTTATGTACTTTCAAAGACGATCTCGTTTCTGAGCTTAAATAAATTGGCTTACGACGTACTCCCCCGTACGAAATTATGGGGTGTAACAAAGACATCCCCCCGACCATGTTCGAGAAATATCTAATCATATAGAAAATTCTCCAGAAAGAAGGATAAATTTGACTGAGTGTCACTTGATACTGATGACAGAAATCGAGGATCACCGGGTTTAGCGGTGGAGAAGAAGAATTTGCGGGGCCTAAAGTTAAAGGATACGTATATACGCTAAGGAAGCCAGCTTTATGTGTAACTATGCTTTCCTCAGATGCGGGAATTTCTACTTGTACCGCTTCCCCCCAGTGGAAATCTATCTTTACCTTCTTCACATCGGTCACCACACTTATGTACCAATACATGGGCTCGCATCGGTCCGATGTCGATGGTGGTCTATCACTTTTTAAATCGGAGGATGTCTCGAAGGTACCGGGAATGCACTCCACAATACGAGGAGGTGCTTTTAATTTTTCCTTAGACGGGCGTGACGAAGAAGTGGTTTCCTCTTTTTGAGGAACCGTTTTAGAAGTTTTGGCCATGGCTATAACAAATTTCCAAAGCAAGAAGATGAAGAAGTGCACGCAGAAGAAGGATGAAAGTAAGAAACTGTTATCAAAGATTTGAAGGCTTGAAGATATTGTAAAAGTTTGAAAAATGGAAAATGGAAGTATTTATAGGAATCGTTTGATCATACTGGAGAAGCGGAAAGGTCGACCAATAACTGTTCATGGGCTTTTCGAGAATCGTCCTAGCAGCGACCACTGTGCAGCCTTTCTGTCACGACATTTAATGATCTCACGTGGCTGACATCATAATTAAGATATCGAAAAGGAAAGAACTCAAGATATTTTCTTATCATTTCATTCTAAGAAATGCGGTGACTATCTGTGTACGGCCAAAATCGGGGAGTCCGATTTTGGGATCGTTATGGCATCCCATGACAAACCTCGAGGAGCTCGAAGCAAAATTCATTGTTCGATCCCGAGGTGTATCCCTCGAGGACGCACATGGAAGGATCATTGTGCTCGACCCCAGTGCAGTGCAAATCGGTGACCATCGTGGAAAGGCAGGAAATTCCCAAGGGCACGCGGCTAGATCTGACCAAGTCTGCAAGAGTGGTACAAGTCCGTACCAAGCCATTAAATAGATGTACCAGTTGTATTTCTTTGTAATAACTACACATGTACTGTTTTGGGATTCCCCCTCCTATCTAAAGGGGATCCTTGTCATATTTTGGGACACATAAATGTCTGAATACAACAAAAACATTCTCTGCCTTCTTAACATACTCATCATTTGTTCTACAGATTTATTACCTTTCATTTATCGTGTTCATTAATTGTTTTTTATTTATTACTCATTATTGATCATAAAGGATTATCCTCGAGGCCCTCCATACTGTTATTCCTCCATCGACCGTCTTATAGTTCGACATCGAGGCCCTGCTTCGGCCAGCTCGAGACCCTATTTTGTAACAACTTGGTTTGCACCTTGTCATTTCTCCCCACACCCCCCCTTTTTTTCTTATTCTTTTTCAAAAAAAAAAGAGACGAGGAACCCTGAACTGAAATAAATAATTATTCCGATGGAACCTTCTCTTCTACCGTAGATTGGACGTAGATACACGACCCAAACCATTATTCTTTTCTATTCATTATTATTTTATCAATACTTTTCTTTGCTCTTACCTTAATCTCTTAGCTCACGCTTAGAATTTATTGCCTAACAACTAGTATAAAAATAAATCAAATATATTTAGAACCACAAAATCAAATATAATTGTCATTACCGTTTTTAAGGTAAACAATCATATTTTCGAGCTTCCATCAATTTACTTATGGCGTACTTTCACATACGAAAAATATGGGGTGTAACATCATTTCCCCCTTTGGAACATTTGTCCTCGAATGTTGACTGATGCACTTATCATTCTATAACCCATAGCTTTTGTGAATACTCTAGTACTCCTCTTTCCATATAGGCAATTGTTCTGTTAATGAATCCCAAAGGCCAAGGCATTACCCTCTTTAGGCCTCTTCCTCACACCCCGACTCATGGTCGGAATCCTTCTAATCTTGTAACTGTTGCTACCTTTTTATCTTGCAGCATGTACGACTATGACTTTGTAAGTGCGTCTATGCGACACTTCTATCATTTTTCCTCCAGCTTTTAACCAATCTCTAGGCCTCAGTTGGTAAACGTATACATGTCTTAATAAGATGTCCCTCTTGGCATCTATAGGTATACTGAAGTTCTTTGCTTGGTACTTTGTTGAACTTACAAATATTGCTATATCATGTTTCATAGATCTAATTGTGTATTCGTATGACTTTACTGTAACTTGATAGGACATACTATACCATAACTCTTACTTCTATTTATCGTTTTTGAGGTATGCTACGAAACTCTGAGTTACTCTTGTTGCCTATCCTTTATGCTTCCTCACTACTGTTCATCTTAAGAATGACATCCTTATCTCCTCTCATGCGTTGGAACCTTATTTATCTATTGTTGATTCACCTTAATTTTGCTCCATATTTTACCACTGATAACATGACCTTTTAGGTAACACTACTGCTAGGGCTCACGTCTCATCGGGGACATCTGGAGTAATTAGACTAATCCACCTAGGGGCGATACTATACTTCCATAATTGTATTTCATAGCATCCCAATGTGATTCACTTGCATGGGTATTTTAATCCTATACAATTCTTGAAATCCCTTTTATTCTTAAAATCATTACTCAATCGATGGCCCAAACATCATCTCTTGTCTATCACAATCACACCCTCATTCCACTACCAGGGAAGCATTCCATTCCTTCTAGATGTTATTAGTATTAGATTCCTTTGAGTTCATTCAGGATATACTGAACTTTCTATAACTTAGAGAAAGCCTTATGTCTCTTATTTTCATGGGCTTAATCTCGAGGACTTATCAATTTACGTCACCTTCTCACTCGCCCTTTATTATCCTTACTCCTGTCATAAAACATTGTCTTTTTACTATACTCCAGCTTGCGACCTATACGTATCTATTTATACTATTCACAATCTTCCTTCAACTTTCACGCACCATGGATTTCCTTATGTTATTCTGGAACATCAAGCGAGACATCACATAATCTCTAACTCTTCTTTACTCTCCTGGCTAGATCTCTCGGTACCTAGAAACCATAGGCTAGAAGATATGCTACTGAAGATGCCACTATTATTCCTGGATATTGAATCCCCGCGCTTCTAGCCTTTTATCCAAAGTATGGACTATTCACAACCCTCTGCATTTGATTATTCGTACGTTGTTCACCTTTACCTTACTACCTTAAAATCTTGCATTGTATCTTCTATTTCTTTCATGAACTCCCTTCCACATAGGTATAATGCACGTCCATAACTTGAAGCTCTATTATAAGACATGCACCTCTGGTGTATCCACAATCTGGTGGGAGCTTCGTACTGACTTCTTATGAGGCTGGCACCTTTCTAACTGGCTTTATTGTAGGGCCGTTATAGAATATGGTTGTTGTATCATCTCTCTTGCACCTATGATATTAAGAGTGATTCTTCTATGTTCTCAAGCACAATAATTTTCTGGGTCCAATAGTCAGACTCCCGATTTACTTCATTGACGTAACTCTTTAGTTTCCTCTTTCTTCTGATTATCCTTTATGTAGGCTTAAGCTATCTTCCGATCTTTGGTTCATGGTATTAGTCATTACTATAGCCTTACATGGACGCCAGATGCATGATACAATCTTCTAACAGTTCAATCCTTTATCTATGACCTGGGCTCAATTGTTTCTTTTAACTTACACAAGAATCTTCTACGGATGTATGATTGTCAACATATACTTTGCATGGATAATACTTCGAAATCTTGAGTTTATTTATAACGTACTAACTCTGGATCATTGATCGAATAATTCCTCATGTTCCTCTCAGCTTTCTTTAAATGTAAGCTATTACTTTTCCCGGTCTTTCTGCCTCCTTGTTGTGTGCATACTTAGCTTATCTTAGTTCCCACACATGCCAAAATTTACGTGCAACTCATATGATCTCGAATCCTCATTTTGATTTTACTTCTCGGTCATTAGCCCTGGTAGGTGCCACTTTCTTCTGGAGTGCTTACAATGTTGTAGTGAGACTGTTTTTACATGACCATTTCCTTTTTAGGTCATTGTGCTTACGTTGCAGCCTTCTTCCTTATTTCCTCAGCTACTCTTTCATTATACTACTTAGGAAGGACCCTCTAACTCTTGTAAAGTTGTGAGCTTATTACATTGCATACTCGTCAGAATTTTTGATGTCCTTTCTCGCCTATATTTATCTGTAGTTACTTACATCCACGCCCTTGTGCTTGTAGGTTTGCTTCTGAACTGATATTTCGAATGTCTTCCCAGTGGCATTCTCTTTTATTTCCGTAATAATCATACGGTGCCTTTTTAACTTCCCCAACTCCTACATGAATATATTTCAAGGATCATGATGTTATAACTGCGAGGTTGATTTCACTATACTAGGTTTTAGTATGTTTATCTTGCACGATCTATTGATTTATCTGTATCTTCTTGTCTAGTCATAACTAGGCTCTTCCTGAATGGACTGCTAACAGCTAGTTGGACCATTCTCATATCAATATTCCACGTAAAATTTCTCGGGTTATTTCCTTTTACTTAACTTACCTCTCGCACTGGCTCTTTTTCATCAATAATATCCCGGGACGGAACCCTTACTTCCTCTCCTTGACGTCGTGCTTGCTTAATGTTTTGGAGTCGTTGCATATACGTAGGAGCTGAATAAGTGTTATCTCATTCCTTTTTCATTTTTACCGCATTCTTCTTTTACCATTCCATAATTACTAGAACCACTTAATGCTGATGTATTCCACACCACTCCATATTCCCCTCTTTAGGGGAGTACTATGAGTTGGAGCCACGGCGATCTACCTGTACATGTTTTACCTTTTCATATTTGGCATTGTTTCACATCACCGATGATCCGTACTCGCCTTGCGGTAATCCTTCTGCACCAAATATAACAAAATTCCTCTACTAATGAGGGTGATACTTAGTGTAACTCACATATATAGTCCCTTAAGCCTAACTAATATCACATTGCTTGCTTTACGGAAACGTCTTCCTGAATAACCATTCTTTGAATTTCTCATGAATCTTCTTTTGTGGTCCATTCTATTATCGTCGGAACGCAATATGAAATTCTCATGATGTCGACCATCATCAAATCACTCAGTCCCTAATTCATGTTTAGTTTATCTTTTTCACCAGTTCATACTGATTTCTATTGCTTTGGGGTCTAACTTTTTTTTTTCCAGGTAATCACGTTAGAGTCGCGAACTTATTTCACGAAATTAGGATATGACTTTACGGCCTATACTCCTTTGTTATCTCAAGGTCTGTCACCTCTCGTTTTTTCCTTCACTTAACTATAGACTCTGTAATACTGTCATCTTTTTTATCTACCGTTGTCATCCATGTATCACATTTTACTCATAATGCTTCATTAACTTTCTTCTTATTTCCATACTAACAATTTTGTCTATCACTTTATTCTGAAAACCTTAACAAGGCGTTCTTTTGCTTTTTGCTCCCCTTGCTCCGTCCACTGGATTTTCGGATTGCTTAACATTCTCGCCATACTAGGGACGGGAGCCACACTTAGGTAATATTTATCCCTTCAACGCTTCCAGTGCCTATCTTGTAGTACTCATATTTTAGTTGTACTATTTTAGAGAGCACCATCTAGGTGTCTCACAAGGAGATATATTAGCACATTTGCAATATCCTTCGCAAATGTCAACTAACGCAAACAATCCATCCATCATTTTGGGTCACTCTAACCCCAATCGGATCATGATATCCGTCCTTCTCTTATACTACTCTTGTTAGCCCCCATAAAGTGTAAATGAGATTGGTGTGGCCAATTGTACATACCTCTGTTACTATTGAAGGTAACTCACAATGCTTATATTTGTTTGTCTGAGTTGTAAATACCGATAATCTTCATTAACTGGATACCTCGTACCCTTCTCATTTTGTTCCTATTACTTGTTGAAGCTTGTATCTACCTTATGAATCTCTCGTTGCTTTTTACCATATGTGTGGATAGATATTCATGCCTTAGGGTTCCTTTTCCAGAAGCTCACACGTCTTAGTACACACATGATCTGCTGGAGACCTTACATTTACTCATCATAAGCATGATGCAAATTCGAGTTCCTCTAACTCAACTCTTCCACAACCGCATTAAATCCCTTAACAACCGTCTTTATAGATATAGGCATTGTCGTACTATGAATAAGATAGATTTAGGAAATTGAGTTCTTACAACTGAAATATACCACACGATCTAGAGTAACAAGAAAGAGTGACAATCCTGAATGGCCTGTAGCCTCCTGCTTATAAGTGTGGTGCAAGACACACCCATAAACAGGACTCTACTAGACACAGCTTGTAGACTCCCTAGGCCAGAACTGCTCTGATACTACTTTTGTCACGACCCAACCGATGGACCGCGACAGGCACGCGGTACCTTACTCAACCGACCACCTACATAACATATCTTTCTTATTGTACTTTCATTGGCAAATGGGCCAAACGAGCCGCCATGGGATAACCAGAATAGACATAGGGAAAGACTCAATATAGGATGAACCAACCTTATATATAAAAAATTATACATGTGAGATATGGGCCTATAAGGCCAACATGATCATTTGTAAACTCAAAACATAGGCCGAAAAGGTCATACAAACATCCGTATACATGACATCTATCTACAAGCCTCTAAGAGTACATACTTATCATAAAGGTCGGACCAGGGCCCCGCCATACCAAACAATACATGTACTAATCATACTGACCAAACAAGCAGCTCCGGAGCAAATGGAGTGCACCACCATCTTCCGCGGGGATGATAGCCTACTTGGAGGACTATCGACCTATCTATCGGGACCTGCGGGCATGAAACGTAGCATCCCCGGGAAAAAGGGACGTCACTACGAATAATGTACCGAGTATGTAAGGCACATAAATACGTTCATAAAAGACATGGAATAAATATAGACTAAATGACTTAACCTGTAAGCCTTGACAACTCTGTAAATCATGAAATACTTATAGTGTCATGCATATGCATATTAATGTCATGTCGTGCATAAGTACATGTGTTGATAATATCATCAAGCCTCTGAGGGCATCCCATCATATCATCTCGGCCACCGTAGGCAAAATCATCAACGTATACCTACTGATCAGGTAGTGGCGCGTATATAACATCGTAACCTTATCACATATCCCATATAAATATATATACATATATAGGCGTATATAACGCCATCAGGTCATTGGTCAATGTACATTTATAAGTGAATGCAATGCATGAGAAGTATGTCAATAAAATCTCTCGGAATGTCATAAGACCATTATACCTCTGATTAATATCAAGAAACAAACTTTATCAACTTACGTATTTTCTGAGACCCATGAATAGATGATAGAATAATAAGATATATGGGAATTCAAGAACATAGGCATCTCTAAGACTTTTATGAATAGAGTCATTTATGGAAGTTGTGCATTTACTCGTTTCGTTCGTGTCGTATAGATCATGCCAAAAATAAAGAAGGGATAGCCTTAACATGCATGAGTCGATTTCTCTTGACAATCTCTCTAACATATGTCAATTGCGATAACATGTAATGTCAAGATCGGAGTAGGGAAAATCTGTATGATATTCTAGAGAAAGATTGCACCGTGCACCCTTAATATTTTAAATTCATGTTGTACTTGTAGGGGTTTATAATAATTCCCTTGAGAATTCCATCCATTCAATCAAGCCTAAATATTTTCTTCTTAAATGATATAAGATCATCTCTCATCTTTAGAAGCATAGAAAGCAAGAGAACAAATTACTAACAAACCTTTAAACTAACAAGAAGTCTAAAAGGCCATAAAGTAGACACATGATCCTTGCTAACGTTACCACTCTCAAAATTTTCCACCTTGTATGTGACTTTAATAGTCACCATTCCTTTATGCGAGGATGCCACGTTGATTGATATTCATTCCCAACAATTAACCACCAATCATCTTAATGAAGTGTTAATCTCCCACTAAAATTAATAATTACCTGATTATCTACATAATTAAGAATTATCTCAAATTACTTATAATACTACTCACTTTAAACACACCTTATACACCTTACTATCATGGCCATGTGGTACATTGTATGGTACTAGTCAATAAATACTGGGTATTATAGCTTGGACCGTATTTTATCCCCCAAATTGTCAAACTCTGATGAAACTCGTTTCCTTCGATTCACTTACCCTCTCACTTTCACGAATTTACTTATCACTTTTTTGAAATAGCATAATACTTATAATCTCAAAAAAATCTCATCCCCGAACTTATGTCGATTAACTTATGACAAAACTTTAACATACGAAAATACGGGATGTAACATCTTATTTCCGAGCTTCCGTCAATTTACTTATGTCGTACTTTCACATACGCAACTATGGGGTGTGTCAAGGACATAGGGTCCAAATAGGTTTAAAAGATCAAATGCAATGCTACAAGAGAAACAGAGAGGTTTAGTGATACACTTGTTGCTAAAGGTTACACTTAACTATGAAAACTGTTATCAGCATAGCAACTTCTAACGGGTGGAATTTTTTCCAAATGGATGTGAATAAAGCTACTCTCCAAGGGAACCTTTATGAAGAGGTCGACGTGACCTTACCTCAAGGCTGCATAAACAAGGGGAGAACAAAGTTTGCAAGTTTTTGAATTCTCTTTATGGTCTACAAAAAGCTTCAAGGCAGTGAAACATCAAACTTACTTAAGGACTTGTTGAAGTAGGTTATGTCCACAGTACTTATGATCATTTATTATTCACAAAGAGTTCAATTTCAAATATAGTAATTGTCCTGGTGTATGCTAATAATCTGCACATCACTAGTAGTAGTTTGTGTTTGGCATAGGAGGCTAAAGATATACTAAGTAGCAACTTCAAAGTAAAGGACTTGGGTGAACTCAAATACTTCCTTGGGGTTGAAGTTATGATATCAAAGAAAGGAATTCTGCTCAATCAAGGAAAGTATGTGCTTGAGTTGGTCTTAGAAATAGGGCTTGCTGCTACTAAACCAATATCTACACCTATACAGCCTTATCAAAAGCTAACTACCATATACTATGATAAGCATGTGGGACATACTAGAGATACAAAGTTGCAGGATATAGGAAGCTACTAGAGATTGATTGGGAAACTGCTCTATTTTACCATCACAAGACTTGATTTTTTCTATGCAGTACAAGTGTTGAGCCAACTTATGTAGAACCCCAAACGATATCATCTAGATGATCCCTTGAGATATACTATGGTTGCTCATGTTCTTGGCATTCTTGTAAGAAAGGGACCAGTTAATCATATTTTTGCTTTTAGTGACACATGTTGGGCTGCATGTCCGAATACCAGGAGGTTTTTTACAGGTTATATACTCAAACTAGGAGATTCCTTACTTTATTGAAATTCAAAAAGTAGCAAATAGTCAATAAGAGTTCAGTTGAGGTTGAGTATAGAAGTTTAGCAGCAGGTACTTCTAAAATTACATGGTTAGTGGGGTTGTTGAAGGAGTTGAATGTCATGGTTAATATATATGCCAATTTCTGGATTGTAATAGTAAATCTGCTCTTCAGATAACAACAAATCTTATTTTTCATGAAAGAACAAAACACATAGAGAATGATTACTACTTTATGAAGGAGAAATTTAAGAGTTGTTTAATAGATCCTCGGTACATCTCTACCAAACTTAAGCTGGTAAACTTGATGACTAAAGGACTCTGTAATGTGCAACATCACTTTCTTCTATCAAAGCTATGAGTGTTTGATTTTTTCACCCTCCAGATTGAGGGCGAATATTGTGATAAGGACCAAACTGATAGATATTAGAAGATAAAAAGATAGTTAGTTCATAGAAAGAATTTCAGGAATCCGCTAGATAGCACTTTTAGAGGGTTTCTATATGTCATGTGTATGTCATGGTATAAGTAGATAAATTGGACTTGTACTCTCAAATTTTACTCAATTAAGAAATACATATTTACTATGTTCTTATCTCTCTCTGAAGCTTTCTCTTCTTCATATATAAAATAATAAATACCTACAGCTTGAATAGAGTAAGAGACCGGAGAAGAACAAAGTCAAAGATCGGGGAAAAAGCTATGTATCTTTTAGAAGACAGTTGCAGTGCTCCTCAATTTACACGTAGGGTTTGTGTGAATAATTCAAATCCACGCATATGAAATTAGTATAAGCAATGATTAAAAGTCTAGAATGCCCTCAATTTTTATTTTTTTTTGAAAAGACATGAAGCAGAAGAGTCAAAACCTGAGCTCTTCTAATATATAGTAATATCAATTGCATGTTGTGAATATGAGTTTGTACATCTGAGATTTAGTTTATTTTACTAAACCCCTTAAATTTTCCTACACCTAAACTAATTTACACGTTTAATAGTGACAATATATATGAGGCCAACTATGACGACAAGGTGATTGTTTTGAGCATTTGCACTTCGCTCGATAGTTTAAGGGCATGAGTAACTCTGTATGATGTAATAATTATGTGAGTCGTCGGTGTGCGTTTTCAGGTTATTCGAAATTGATTTGGACGAATGAATTTAATGGTTTAAGCTTTAAGTTGGAAGAGTTGACCAAATTTGAATTTTTAGTATTTGACCTCGGATTGGAGTTTTGATGGTTCCTTTAGCTCCTTTGGGTGAATTTGGACTTAGGAGAGTGTCTGGATTGTGATTTGGAGGTCCGTAGTTATATTCAGCTTGAAATGGAAAAAGTTAGATTTTTTGGAATGCTTGATCGGGAGTGGACTTTCTGATATCGGATTTGTATTCTGATTCCGAGAATTGGAATAGCTTTGTTATGTCATTTTGAAATTGTGGAAAAAATTTGGGTTCATTCCAGGTTAGTTTGCTATGTTTCGGCACGAGTTATGGAAGTTGAGAAGTTCAAAGTTCATCAAGCTTAAATTGACATGCGATTCGTTGATTCGATATTGTTATGTGTGATTTGAGGACTCAAGTAGGTTCGTGTTTTGTTTCAATAGTTGTTGGTATGTTCGTACGGAGTCACGAGGGGCTCGGGCATGTTTCATATTGATCTTAAACTATTTTTCCTTCATTTTTCATTGTTGGTTCTACATAATTTTAGGCTTTTAGTTTCATTAATTGCGATCGCGGAGTTCGCGTAGCTTGCCGCAGATTGCGCATCATGTTCGCGCTAGCATCCACGTGTTCGCATAGTGAATTTTGGGCTGAGCTGGGCAGAGGTTATTCCTCTTCGTGTTCTCGATGTTTTCTCGCGGTCGCGTAGCTTTAGGAGCCATGTGTACCGCGTTCGCGAGGCGATTGTTGCGGTCTCATAGGGTATTTTGGTGAGAATGTTCTGTTTGTTCTTAGAGTTAGCGGAGACTTGTCCGCATTGGGATAGAGTCTTTCGGTGGAAGTGTTTATTGTCCATCGCGAAAGCGATGGACTTCCCGCGTTCGCATAAAAGGAGTGCCTAGGCATATTATAAAGTACTCTATTTCGGGGGTTTTGGCTATTTTTACATTTTTGGAGCTATGGAGCTCGGATTGAGGCGATTCTCGAAGAAATTTTCACCATATGAATTGGGGTAAGTATTCTCTACTCGGTTTTGGTTATATTTCATGAATCTATCTTCATTTTTGGTAATTGGATTGTGAATTTTAAAGAGGAAATTGGGAGTTTTAGCCTAAAGGTTAATAAAGTGAATTTTCGAGTTTTTAACAGCGATTTGGAGTTGGATTTGAGTGAAACTAGTATGGTTGGACTCGTAATTGAATGGCTTGTCGGATTTTGTGAGTTTTGTCAGGATATAAGGTGCGGGACCAAGTGTGATTTTTGGCCGTTTTTGGGTTTTGATTAAGGATTCGACCTTTATCATTTGGGATTATTTCCTTGGTCTTTAATTGATGTGTTTGACTTGCTTTTGGCTAGTTTCAAGTTGTTCGGAGGTCGGTATGTGCGAGATGTTATTTTTGGAACATCACTTTACTTGCTTGGTATTGGAATTGGTTTGTTCGAGGTAAGTAATAGTTCTAAACTTGGTGCTGAGGGTATGAAACCCCGAGTTACGTATTATGTGATTGGCGTTGAGGTGACGCACATACTAGGTGACGGGTGTGTAGGCGTGTACCATGTGAATTGTAATTCTATTATTTATGTGGTACTGTGTTGTTACCTAATCTTACTTGTAGCCATGAAACTCCTATGTTCTTGAGCTATTGAGTTGTTATCCATGTTAGAAACCATAACTATGCTACATGCTTATCCTGTTGAGACCCACTGAGGTCATTTTTGCTGTTGAATTATCTGCTTTCATTGTATTACATACTCGGTCATACTCATTCATATACATATCATATCTCAGTCTTCATACCAGTTATCGACACATCATATCATCATTTTGGGCTAGTTTCGTGGCATTGTGAGCCCGGGAGACTGGAGACATTGACGACTGATTGAGGCCGAGGGCCTGAGTCTTAGTTATATTATGGGATCGGGTTGCATGTCGTAACAGGTTATATTGATTTGTGCCATGTTAGGATTGATATAGTGCTTGGGCTGAAGGAGCACCTCCGGAGTCTACACATACCCCTAGTGAGCGGGGTTGATTATATTGATAGATGAATCTTCCCTGGACATAGATCTTGTCGGAGGTATTTTTAAACTTGGGGATGGATCTTCCCCACGGGCTAGATTTGGCTCTACTTATTACTGAGTGACTGCTGAACAGTTGATGTATATATTCCGGGATCGATCTTCCCTAGGCCTAATTGACCATATACAGTACTGAGTGGTTGAGCATGATGAGTGGAAAGTAGGAGATATTGAGATTGAGTACTCCTAGAGAGTGGGTACATGAGTTCATCGCTGAGGTACATGGCATTGACATGCACATATGACACACAGGCATACTGATGCACTTATTCCTCATGAAGTATGGTATCAAACCATTCATGACTTCTCATACATATTTACATATGAGCACAATGATATATGTTACACAGGCTACCTGGAAAGAAAAATATAAAATCTTAGTTATTGTTAAAAGGATTTTTGGGAAAAAATACTGTTTTCAAATTTATTCTTATTTTCGACGATTTCAGTAAAGGATTTTGGGTTTTCACAGATGTACTTGAAACGCGGAACTATTTTCGGGAAACTATGACTATGCGGATCATTTCATCTCTAAATTACTTCTTTTATTACTTGTTTTACGTTGTTATGAACTGTTGTTGGATATTGGTGTTGTACGCGACCTTTGTTCTAGCTAGTCACTATTTTCAACCTAAGGTTATGTTTGTTACTTATTGAGTACATGGAATCGGTTGTACTCATACTAAACTTCTGCACCTTGCGTGCAGATGTTGGCTGTTGATGTTGCTGAGATCGACGAGAGTTGGATATGAAGATGTACATATGTTTTGGTTGTAGTTGCCTCTTGTTCATGGTAGCCTTAGAATATATAAATCTGTTTATGTACTTTTCGAACATATAATGTATTTATTTCATACTAGCTTTGTAAATTCTAATCTTTGAAGCTCATGATTTGTACTACCAGTCCTTGAGGATGTATAAGATTCAGTTAACTTTTTTATTTAATTGTTTTATTAATTTCACTGGAATTGGATAATTGTTAATTGGCCTACCTAGCGGGTTTGGTAATGTGCCATCATGACTAGTTGGACTTCGGGTCGTGACATATTAGTATCAAAGTTCTAGGTTCAGAGGTTCAACAAGTCATGAGCAAGTGTCTAGTAGAGTCTTGCGGATCGGTGTGATGACGTCCATACCTATCTCCGAGAGGCTACATGACATTTAAGATATACTTCCAATCTTTCCTTCCTTATTGTGCGACATTGAATCAGCTTGAAGCGTAACTCTTTGAATTCCTTCTACGCATTCATATGCGCATGTGAGCACTCGGTATCAATTATGCACCGACGGTTTGTGATTCCATGGATGAGGTGCGAGATGTGTTTTTTGTGTGTTGATGATGGGCAAGTCTAGTGAACTTGAGGCCTGGTTTTTTTTACTGTAACTTGAGCATGGAGATTTCGATTGTGTGAGTACGTGCTTTTAGACTTATATATTCTTTAGTGTCCCTATGAGTGGAATTCGTGACACGATGAGTGGCTGGATGGCTACGTGATGAGTATGATGTGACTGCAAGATGTGTTCATATAGTTTGAATGGGATGAGAATGGTTTGCTTGAGATGTAGAAAGGACTATTAGGTATTTGATTGTCTTGATTTGACGTATAGTCTCATGTTATGAGTGCATTAGAAGGTCTTTCATGTTGTTTAAATGTTGAAGGAATTAGATTCTCATGCCTTGTTGGTGAGTTTAGACTTGGAATATTAAGTGATTTTGTAGTAGTTGTGGATGTGAAAGGGTATAAAGAGATGTCAGTTGAGGCTAAGCACGTGGTTATAACCTACGAGGTAATCTACGGATGTGTGATCCTTATGATATTGTGTGGAGGATTTCCTTTCTACTAGTGGGTTATATTTGTGCGATTTGAGTTTGGATTGGTTGTAATAGTTGACCTCACCGTCATGAGGATGAATGCGAGAATTGTAGATGATTTGAGGTATTAGATGGTTTGTATTACATGAGCTTATGAAGGATTTAGTTGAATCTCACCATGGTATTATGGCAGTAATGAGGTATAGTTATTATAAGTTATCACATGTTTTATTCCATGGCTTTCAGCAAAGTAGGGGAGTCTGCTATCGACGAGTTGAATGCACGATTATGTGTTGTATTGGTTTCGGTTTGCGGTATACTGGTGAATACGTTATGACTTGCAGATATTGAGATTGAGGATGACTCGAGTAAGGGAATTTTGTGTACGGTTTGTATTATACTCTATGGGTATATGGGAATCATGGAATGATTGAGTGGTTATTCGTGAATGATGTAGTGTGCATGGTGTAGGAATTTACTTGGTTGGTTATGATGGGGTTACTTCTTTGGGTGCCTTCATGCTAATGGGGCACAAGTTGTATGGACCGTTTGGGGAGGTGGAATTGAGATTTGACTAGAGTTGATGCTCTCGAGAATGGTTCTAATGGATTAAAGATTTATATGTAGAAATTGAGAATGTTGGATTGGTATATGGCTAGTTACTAATATTTACATTGGATGGTGTCGAGACTTGTGGCATTTCTATATCATTATGGAATCTACATTTCAGCATTCAAGAAGGTGAAGGAAACGGTTTTAGATTCGCAAAATGTCTCTTCAAAGTGGGTATCTTGGTTGTGGCACTTTTGGGGTGCTTAAGAGAGAATTCAGCGGCTTACGGGCCTTAGGGTGGTGTGTTTTTATGCTAGGATCTCGTGGAGTGAGTTTTGGATAAGGATCGTGGTGTTATAACAAGGAGAAATGTCAACTTGAGGGTAATTTGGAAGGAACTAAGAGAAATAGGGCAGCTTAGTAATAGGTTGTATCAACATGGTAATGGACATGATTGGCTCTCTTGGTTCTTACATCGTGGTGAGTTTGTACAGGTGCTTTGTGGCCATGCTCTTAGGTTTTGGTGACCTGCGTGTCTTGGTTGAGTTAAAGGGATTCAGTTCTGATGACTTGGTTATGTGCAAAGGGGTTTCAATATGTCCTTAGTAGTTTCTACCATGGTTCAAGGTGTATATTTCCTACCGGTGTTTGGAACATGTTATGTATTGTGATTTTCTCCTAGATGAGATAAAATGGAAGGTTTCTGACCGATCAGGTATGTATTCTTCTTGGGACTAAAAGTTGATTATGAGACAGTCGTACTTTTCATATGATGGCATGATCGATGTAGTGTGTTGTGTGGGATTGAGATTTGCAGGTGCAAGGCCACGGGTCAGTTTTGAAGGGAAGAGCATAAATTCTTAGGCAGCATGGACAGTTTGAGATGACTAGGTGAATGATATTACTACTTGGTATTACCCGAAAAGGGTGCGCATTTCATAAGGCACATTGTGTTTTGACTTACAGATGCTTCATAGTATTGTGGGGCTCGCCAGGTTGATCTATTGTTGCTATTAAGATTTTGGTATGTGTCACGAGAGAATTATAGAGATATTCCCCATAGGGTGATCGTGTAACAGAGATGTGTTAGACATTCAGGCGGTGGAGCCGGGATCAGATATGGTAATTGTCACGCCCCGAGCCTGGGGGCGAGACCGGAACCCAGTGCCTCACCTATCCTTGCATACCACTTGCGACTAAGAAACTCTAAACATGTAATGTCATACTTTTTCCATGGGCCCCATTACAAGCTAATTTGCGATGCAAAATATAAAACTGAATAGAGACTAACGCTGACTAAATGTCAACATAAAGCTGGGCCGGCAAGGCCGTCATAATTACTACAACTGAGAAGCCAACAAAATATACGTACAGGGCCTACAAGCCCAACATATTGCACTAACTGAGAGGATATGTCTACAAGCCTCTACTGATGGATGTACTGTGATCGGAACAGGGCCCTGACCTACCCATAACCTATCTACATATATACACAAGATGTACACAAAACATCTAGACTCGGCAACTCCAAAGGACGGGGAGCTTACTGACAAAGCTGAACTCGAGCAACACCTACTGAGGGGGTCTACCCGTCTGTCTGTTTGAACCTGCACGCATGAAATTCAGCGCCCCCAGGAAGGGACGTCAGTATGAAATAATGTACCGAGTATGTAAGGAAATATACTGAAAGCTGAAACTGAACTGATAATATAATAACTGAAAGAAACTGTGGGTCAAAGATAATCTGAAGATATGCTCATCAGCTGATACTGACTATGTTCTCTTAATATAGTAAGTAAAATAGTTGTTCGACCTTATAAGGCTCGGTATATATATATAACTTCTCTGCCATAGTAGGCTCTCTCATAGGCTCTCGGCCATACTAGGCTCTGTATCTAGACCAACTAGGCTCGCTCATAGGCGCTCGGCCACAGTAGGCTTGGTATATAACTTACCATCTGATCAGAGGTTGCCCAATAGGGGCCTGCCCATCGATTATAGCTTGATGGTAATGAAAATACTGTAATACTGTATATGTAGGATTTCTGATCTCTTGACTGGAACAAGAAAACACTCAATTGAATATGAAGTCCCGATAAAGGAAATATTGTAACTTACAAGACTAGAAAAATATACGTAAATTTCGGGATGTGAATTTTTCTCTATGTCTCTACTTTACCCATTATTAATGATGACGCCTACATCACATTATTATGTCCTATAGTTTCATTGGATTAATTACTCGCCAACTACCTAACACGTAAGAACTACAAATAATATTTTAATTAGCTTAAAGGTCTGATTGATTAGATAATATATAGAATAACCTCTCTAATTATGTTAGTGGAATATGAAAAAGCTTCCCTTTACCCTAAGCCGATGCTAGTACTGAACCTTCCATTAACCTTAAAATCCAAGTTAATGGATTTATTGATCTTGTAAGGTGCTGCAAAGAGGCAATTAATCATCCATAAGCCAGAACTACTCAATAAGGTCGTATTAGACATTCTTCATGCCCTCCTATAAAAAGCCAAGAAGTTGCAGGGATGTCATGACAAACTAAAGTGAGCATTGTCTCATATGTCTTGTACAACATTAAAGGGTAGCACGATGTATCATTATCAAACTCATGTAATTACGGGGTCATGTCAAAATAAAGGTAGATCTTAGCCTTAACATACCTGGAGTAAGAAAAAATATGTATGATGTGCTTTGAAAAGGTTGCATTGTATTCCTTTAGAATCGCAAAATTTTTCATCGCTACAGTTTCTTAAAATTTTCGTTGGACTGTTGAAGATTTACGTTGCTACAGGACTTAACCACGTTACTTGATGAAAGATTTAGGATCTGATTTCATTGTCTTTGAGAGTGAAACTTGAAAGAGTTATATGAATGACTAACATTTTTCTTCCACCTTTTATTATAATATTGTTGTATGGAAATCCTTAAAGTTGAAATGAATGTGTAACCTACACCTTATGCCACCTCATAAGAAATGACTAAGAGTCATATCTTTAGGGTGTGGCCTACTTCTATATGGGGATTGGGGGGGGGGGGAATTAAATATTTATCCATTTATTAGGTAATGTCTTGTTACCCGGTAATTAACCAATTACCCGCATAATTAAAAATTATCTCAAATTACTTAAAATTCTACTTATTTTTAATATACTTTATACTTCATACTACTGTGGTCATATGGTACCTTGCATGGTACTAGTCCATAAGTATTGGGTACTATAGCTCGGACCATATTTTATCCCAATTCGACAACCTTCAACGAAACTCATTTTCCTTAATTCATGTACCCTTTCCTTCGTGGAACTTACTTATTGCTTGGTATAAATAGCATAAATATGCTAACATCAAGATAATCTCATCCCCGAGTTTATGTCAATTTACTGAAGACAAAACTTTAACGTACAAAAAATGCGAGATGTAACATCCTTCCCTTTAGAAACATTCGTCCTCGAATGTCTACTCTTTGATACTTTGGAAAAAAATTTGCCAGAGTCTCTTCCGTACACTAGACTAAAACCACCCTGCACGCAGCCAAAAAACATACTATATATGCCACACTTGGCCTCACACAGCTGTTTATTATAAATTTGGAAAGTCAAAAATAAGAGCTTACCAGAGAACCAACTGGCATGAATAGGGTTGTGCTGAGGTATCCCATCTCCAGCCATATCTCCTGTTTGAAATAGGTGGGGGTATATAGACTTCATTTCTTCCTCCGCTTTCCAAGTCATCTCTTCCACATTCTTGCTCCTCCATAAAACCTTCACGCAGGCTATTTCCTTATTCCATAAGTCACGACTCCAGTTCGCCCTCCGTGAACATGTCGTGACGGCACCTAGGCCGTATAACTAGGTAAGCCTAGAAATGCGGAATATCAACATAAGTTGCGGAATAATTAAGTAAAAACGGAACAAATCTAAAAGAAGGATTGTAAATAAATGCCGCTTGGCACATACAACCCAAAATAATACGGAAGTCCATAATACCACCCCAAAACCCGGAAACTCACACGAACCACAGGCTAACATGATATAATACACTTCTCTAACTCTAGAATGTCTATACAATTGTAAGGAAGGATAAACTTTTCACAAAAGCTGGAATAAGATAGAGACTCCTGGTCTGCGGACGCGGCAGATGTACCTTGAAGTCTCTGTTGTGTCTCTCAACCTCGGGGATAGTGTGCCTGAGTGGAGGTACCTGGATCTGCACATGAAAAACATGCGCAGGAAAGGGCATGAGTACACCACAGCGGTACTCAGTAAGTGCCAAGCCTAACCTCGGCCGGGTAGTGATGAGGAAGGTCAGAGCCCTACTGAGGTTAAGCTATATAATAGGGATTTACAGTTTGAAAATGGACGGTAATAATGAATACAATAGTGAAGTAAGACCGGTCAACAAGGCAATAACAAACACAAGAACAGAGTAAACACGGAATATGAACAGCTCAATAACAATGGTAACAATGAGGATCTCCCAGGATACCGTCCTATAGTCCTTTTCTCAACTGTCTAGTGGATCTCCCGGGATACCGTTCGGTAGTCCCAAAGAAAATATACAGGGGGATCTCCCGGGATACCGTCCTGTAGTCCAAAGTAAATATGCAGGGGGATCTCCCGGGATACCGTCCCATTGTCCAAAAGTAAATATGCAGGGGGATCTCCCGGGATACCGTCCCGTAGTCCAAAGTAAATATGCAGGGGGATCTCCCGGGATACTGTCACGTAGTCCTAAAGTAAATATGCAGGGGGATCTCCCAGGATACCGTCCCGTAGTCCCAAAGTAAATATGCAGGGGGATCTGCCGGGATACCGTCCCATTGTCCAAAAGTAAATATGCAGGGGGATCTCCCAGGATACCGTCCCGTAGTCCCAAAGTAAATATGCAGGGGGATCTACATGGATAGTCCCAAAGTAAATATACAGGGGGATCTCCCAGGATACCGTCCCGTAGTCCCAAAGTAAATATCCAGGGTGATCTCCCGGGATACCGTCCCGTAGTCCCAAAGTAAATATGCATGGAGATCTCCCGAGATACCGTCCCGTGGTCCCAAAGTAAATATGCAGCCACAACAAGAAGACATTCAGAATTAGAGTGCAAAAATACAAGGCAACAAGTAGTTCTAGCCTAACATGCTTCATGTTGTACAATTAGAGCAACTTAAGCAAATAGGCAATTCAAGTGAACTAGGCATGCTTTTCTAAACTAATCATAGGCTATAATTGCAAGTAGAATAAAGAAGGTAAGGAAGAAACTCAGTCTAAATATTTAAAGTAAAACTGGATTTTCAACAATTAGCACAAGTACGTGCTCGCCACCTCACGTACAAGGCATTCATTTACAAAATATCACATCCTAAGGGGAAAGGTCCCCCACACAAGGTTAGACAAGCCACTTACCTCGAACCGGCTCAAAATCAGCTCGAAACCACACGTTTGCCACGAGTATCCGACTCCAAATGGCCCAAATCTATACAATTCAATTACATATTGTGAATAACATCTCATGCAACTGATTTTCATTGTTTAATTCAAGCTCAGGCACGAAATCAGGTCAAATGACCAAAACGCCCCTCAGGCCCACATCTCGAAATCGGGTAAAAGTTATATTTTTCGGACACCCATTCACTCGCAGACTCATTCAACGAGAAACAATCGAAATCCGATGCCAAAAACCCCATAAATTTTCAGAATTTCGGGTTGGGAAAATTTCATCAATTTCCTATGGTTTTTCCCCTATTTTTGATAATTAAACTAAAGAAAACAACGGAGATTAATGGTCTAACAATGAATTAGGATTAGAAAATGTTATCAATGATCCTTCTCTTCAAAACTCACAGAAAATCGCCAATTCTTGAGCCCTTACACGATTTTTAGACTTATGAAATAAACTCTTGGATTTTTGGAATAAAACACACAGGGATCTCGCACCTGCGGTCCCGATCACCGCACATGCGGAAAGAGCATCGCCAGTGCGGGATTCACTTAAGTCAACTGGGGCCGCACCTGCAATCGTTCTGCAGTCCCGCACCTGCAGAACCCAGGTCACACCTGCGACCACTGGTCAAATCTCCCCCTATCGCACCTGCGATCAAACCCCACGCGCCTCGAGTCCGCTGCGGAAAAACCTTCGCAGGTGCAAAGACACCAGAAGAGGCCCGGTTTAGCAGTAGCGAAGTCCCAATTTTTCTCCCGCTAAGCATCCGAAATGACCCTGAGGCCCCCGGGACCTCAACCAAAACCACCAACCAACCTTAATACTCCATTCGAACTAGTTCTAGCCTTAAAAACAAGTCTTATAACATAAAAACATCGATTATGCATAGGTTCAAGCCTAGGAACTTAGGAAAATTCTAGAATTCACATCCGATGCCGAAACACGTCTAAACTCAACCGAATGACCTCAAATTTTGCACGCACATCCCAAAAGAGATGACGAAACTACTACAAGTTCCGAAATTCCATTCCGGCCCTCAGATCAAAAATTCACTATCGGGCTGGAGACTCCAAAAATTCAAACTTCGGCATTTCAAGCCTAAATGAGCTACGGACTTCCAAAATACATTCCGAACACGCTCCCAACCCCGAAATCACCTAACAGAGTTAACGGAACCATCAGATTTCCATTCCAAGGTCGTCTTCACACACCAACTACGGGAAACTTTCCAACACTTAAGCTCTCATTTAGGGGCTAAGTGTCCTAAAACTCTCCGAAACTCAAAACCGAACGTCCTGGCAATTCAATTTAGCAGAAATAGACTTGGGGAAAAATATTTAATAGAGGATCGGGGCGTTAATTCTTGAGACGACCGACCTGGTCGTCACATCCTCCTACACTTAAAATTTGTTCGTCATCGAACGAGCATAAAGACATACATGAAGTAGTGAAAATATGAGGGTAACTGCTGCGCATATCCTACTCGGCCTCCCGGTTCGCCTCCTCGGTCGGCTGACCCCGCCACTGAACCCTTACTGAAGCAATGTTCTTCGACCTGAAATTTCTGACATGCCTGTCCAATATAGCTACAGGCTCCTCAACATATGGTAGATCCTTGTCCAAGTGGAGTAAACTGAAATCCAAGACATGAGACGGGTCACCGTGATACCTCCGGAGAATCGAAACATGAAATACCGGATGAACTGCTGCCAAGCTGAGAGGTAAGGAAAGCTCATAAGCAACCTCCCCAACACGCCTCAATATCTCAAAAGGGCCAATAAACCTCGGACTTAACTTCTCTTTCTTCCCAAATCTCATAACGCCCTTCATAGGTGAAACCCGAAGGAGAACCCGCTCTCCGACCATATATGAAACATCACGAACCTTCCGGTCCGCGTAACTGTCTGGACTGGGCTGTACGGAGTCTATCCTGAATCACCTTGACCTTCTCCAATGCATCCTGAGCCAACTTTGTGCCCAATAGCCTGGCCTCACTCGGATCAAACCAACCCACCGGAGATCTGCACCTCCTACCATATAAAGCCTCATACGGCGCCATCTGAAAGCTGGATTGATAACTGTTGTTGTAAGCAAAATCCGCCAATGGCAGGAACTGATCCCAAGACACTCTAAAATCAATCACACACGCATGGAGCATATCCTCAAGAACCAGAATAGTGCGCACGGACAGTCCGTCCATCTGGGGGTGAAATGTTGTGCTCAACTCCACCCTGGTACCTAACTCCTGCTGAACGACTCTCCAGAACCGTGAAGTTAACTGAGTACCTCTGTCTGAAATAATAGAAACTGGAATACCATGCAGACGAACGATCTACCGAATATAAATCTCTGCCAATCGCTCCGATGAATAAGTAGTCAGTAATGGAATGAAATCGGCTGATTTGGTCAGTCGATCCACAATCACCCAAATAGCATCATGCTTCCTCAAAGTCCGAGGAAGTCCAACCACAAAGTCCATGGTGACTCGCTCCCACTTCCACTCTGGAAGCTCAATCTGCTGAAGTAACCCTCCCGGTCTCTGATGCTCACATTTGACCTGCTGACAGTTGAGACACTTGGCTACAAACTCTGCTATATCCTTCTTCATTCTTCGCCACCAATAGTGTTGTCTCAGATCCTGGTACATCTTCGCGGTACACGGATGGATGGAATACCGCGAACTGTGAACCTCAGCTAAAATCAACCCCCGAAGCCCATCAACATTGGGCACACAAATCCGACCCTGCATCCTCAATACCCCGTCATCTCCAATGGTCACACCTCTGGCATCACTGTGGTGGACCGTGTCTTTGAGGACAAGTAAATGAGGATCATCGTACTGCCTCTCCCTGATACGATCGAATAAGGAAGACCGAGAAACTACACAAGCTAATACCCGACAAGGCTCAGAAAGATCCAATCTTACGAACTAACTAGCTAAGAACTTAGCATCTAAGGCTAGAGGTCTCTCAGATACATGAAGGTATGCCAAACTCCCCAAACTCTCTTCCCGGCGACTCAAGCCGTCAGCCACCACATTGGCCTTCCCCGGCTGGTATAATATAGTTATGTCATAGTCCTTTAGCAACTCTAACCATCTACAATGGCGCAAATTTAGATCCTTTTGCCTGAATATGTGCTGCAAACTCCGGTGATCCGTAAATATCTCATAGGGAACACCATATAAATAATGATGCCAGATCTTCAAGGCATAAACAATGGTAGATAACTAAAGATCATGGACAGGGTAATTCTTCTCATGTATCTTCAACTGTCTAGATGCGTAGGCAATCACCCTACCGTCCTGCATCGACACCGCTCCAAGGCCGACTCGTGAGGCATCATAATAAACTGTATAAGACCTCAAACTAGTAGGCAATATCATGATTGGGGCTGTAGTCAAAGCTGTCCTGAGCTTCTGAAAGATTGCCTCACACTCTTCTGTCCACTGAAATGGAGCACCCTTCCGGGTCAATCTAGTCATAGGGGCTGCAATCGATGAAAATCCCTCAACAAAACGGCGGTAGTAACCTGCCAAGCCAAGGAAACTGCGAATCTCTGTAACTGAGGATGGCCTAGGCCAACTCTGCACGGCCTCTACCTTATTCGGATCCACTCGAATACCCTCACTAGATACCACGTGGCCTAAAAATGCCACAGAACTCAACCAAAACTCACATTTTGAGAACTTTGCATACAACTTCTTCTCCCTAAGGGTCTGAAGCACTGTCCTCAGGTGCTGCTCATGATCTTCCCGACTCCGGGAGTAAACAAGAATATCATGTATGAAAACAATGATGAACGAGTCGAGATATGGCCTGAACACACTGTGCATCAAATGCATAAATGCTGCGGGGGCATTAGTCAGCCCGAAAGACACAACTAGAAACTCGTAATGGCCATACTGAGTCCTGAAAGCAGTCTTCAGGATATCCGGCTCCCAAATCTTCAAGTGATGGTAACATGAGCGAAAATCAATCTTAGAAAATACATGTGCGCGCTGAAGCTGGTCAAATAAATCATCAATACGAGGCAAAGGATAACGGTTCTTCGGTGTAACCCTGTTCAACTGGCGATAATCAATACACTTGCGCATAGAACCATCCTTTTTCTTCACAAACAAGACAGGAGCACCCCAAGGTGAAATACTGTGTCGAATAAAACCCTTATCAAGGAATTCTTGTAACTGATCCTTCAACTCCTTCATCTCACGAGGATCCATACGGTACGAAAATGGGCTGAGTGCCCCACAACAAATCAATGCTAAAATCAATGTCTCTATCAGGCCGCATGCCCAGAAAATCAGCTGGAAACACATTGGGATAATCCCGTACCACTGAAACTGAATCAACAGAAAGGGTATCAACACTGACATCTCTCACATAAGCTAAATATGCGGCACACCCCTTCTCAATCATACGATGAGCTCTAAGAAAAGAGATAACTCTACTGGGAGTGAGATATGAGGGACCACTCCGCTCAACACACGGAATACCTGGCATAGCCAGTGTCACAGTCTTGGCGTGACAATCAAGAATAGCATAATGGGGCGACAACTAGTCCATGCCCCAGATAATATCAAAATCCACCATATCAAGTAACAATAAATCCGCACTGGTCTCAAAACCATGAATAGTAACCAAACACGACTGATAAACGCGGTCCACAACAAGAGATCCCCCACAGGAGTAGAAACATAAACAGGAAAACCCAAAGAATCTCGGGCTATACCCAAATGCGGAGAAAAATAAGAAGACACATAAGAATACGTGGAGCCTGGATCGAATAGAACCGATGCATCTCTGTGACAAACCAGTATAATACCTGTAATGACAGAATCGTAGGCAACGACCTCGGTACGAGCAAGTATAGCATAATATCTGGCCTGGCCTCCTCCTCGAGGGAGACATTTACCTCCCCGACCTCCGCCCCTAGCTGGCTGGGAAGATAAGGTAGAAGCTGGAGCTGTGATCATGGCCTAAGAACCCTGTTGAGCACATTGTGGCTGAAAAGTCTGGGGCAGTCCCTAACCACATGGTGTGTATCGCCACACTCGAAACAAGCTCTAGGACGATGTAGTGGATGTGACTGCCTAGGGCCAGGTCTGCCAAACTGACCTCTGAAAGCACCCTGCACAGGAGGCGCACTAGAAACTGGAGGTGCATAGTAAGGCTCCTGAGGCCTGGGTGGAGCTGGGTACCGCTGGCTGCTGGAAGGGCTGCATGAACGAGGCGGACCATATAACCCCTACCATGTCGACCTGCTACAGGGGTACGGGCTCCAGAGTAGTGGCCCGACTCTCGAGACCTCTTGGCCTCTCTCTCCTCCCCCTCCCTAGCGAGCATACCTCGATCCTCCTAGCAATACTCACTACCTGTTGATAAGGAATGTCCATCTCCAACTCTCGAGCCATGCTAGATCTGATGGGTGGGATAAGACCCTCAATGAACCGGCGAACCCTCTCGTGGACAGTAGCAACCAAAGCCGGTGCATGTCTAGCTAATCTAGTGTAACGAATAGAATACTCTGAAACTGTCATAGCACCCTGGCGCAAATGCTCAAACTCTGTGCGACATGCGTCCTTGAGGCTCTGAGGAACAAACTCTCTATGGAACATGTCTGAGAACTTGGTCCAGGTCAGTGAAGCAGCCTCGTCTAGACTGTCTATCTCATAGGTGCACCACCAATCATAGGCGGCTCTACGAAGCTAGAAGGTAGTAAAGGAAACCCCACTAGATTCGGCTATGCCCATAGTGCGAAGAATACGGTGGAACTCCTCTAGAAACTCCAAGGAATCATCTGATGCTAGCCCACTGAATACAGGAGGATCATACTTCTTGAACCTCTCAAGTCTCCGCTTCTCATCCTCTGAAGCAGCTAACCCATCGGCTGAACTGGCACTACGGGCGGTGCAGGAATGATCTCTGGGACCTGCTCCACAAGCACTCGTTTCTCAGGAGTACGGGCGGCGGGAGTTTGTGCTCCTCCCCCGACCTGGGATGTGGCTGCAGCAAGCGGAAGCAACCCTGCCTGAGCCAGAGTGTTGTACATAGACATGAACTGAGCTAACGTCTCCTGAACGGCTGGAGTAGTAGTGGTAGTAGGCGTGTCAGGTGCCTGAACCTCGGCTGGATCTGCTGGTGGTACCTCAGCGGCAGCTCGCGCAGGTGCTCTTGCTGCACCACGTGCGCGTCCTTAGCCTCTACCTCAGCCCTGGCCTCTAACGGATACAGTAGGGGGCACGGATGCCTGATTGTCCCAAGTAGCATGTGTCCTCACCATCTGTGAGAGAATAGAAGACAGAGGTTTAGAACTGATGTCAAAAATATTGCACGACAAGGAAATCAATGAAGTGAAACTTTTTCCTAAACAGTTACATAGCCTCTCGTAGATAAGTACAGACGTCTCTGTACTGATCAACGAGACTCTAATAAATCGGCATGTGTTCTGTGACTCCTATTAACCTAGAGCTCTGATACCAACTTGTCACGACCCCAAAGAAGGACTGTAAAAAAATGCCGTTTGGCATATACAACCCAAAATAATACGGAAGTCCACAATACCACCCCAAAACCCTGAAAACACAGGAACCACAGGCTAACAAGAGATAATACACTGCTCTAACTCCAGAATGTCTATACAATTGTAAGGAAGGATAAACTTTTCACAAAAGCTGGAATAAGATAGAGACTCCTGGTCTGCGGACGCGGCAGATGTACCTCGAAGTCTCTGTTGTGTCTCTCAACCTCGGGGATAGGGCGCCTGAGTGAAGGTACCTGGATCTGCACATGAAAAACATGCGCAAGAAAGGGCATGAGTACACCACAGCGGTGCTCAGTAAGTGCCAAGCCTAACCTCGATCAGGTAGTGACGAGGAAGGTCAGGGCCCTACTGAGGTTAAACTATATAATACGGATTTACTGTATGAAAACAGACAGTAATAATGAATACAGTAGTGAAGTAAGACCGGTCAACAAGGCAATAACAAAAACAAGAACAGAGTAAACACGGAATATGAACAGCTGAATAACAATGGTAACATTGAGGATCTCCGAGGATACCATCATGTGGTTCTTTTCTCAACTGTCTAGTAGATCTCCCGGGATACCGTCCCGTAGTCACAAAGTAAATATGCAGGGGGATCTCCCGGGATACCGTCCCGTAGTCCCAAAAACAATATGCAGGGGGATCTCCTGGGATACCGTCCCGTAGTCCCAAAGTAAATACGCAGAGGGATCTCCCGGGATACCGTCCGGTAGTCCCAAAGTATATATGCAAGGGGATCTCCCGGGATACCGTCCCGTAGTCCCAAAGTAAATATGTAGGGGGATCTCCCAGGATACCGTCCTGTAGTCCCAAAGTAAATATGCAGGGGGATCTCCCGGGATACCGTCCCGTAGTCCCAAAGTAAATATGTAGGGGGATCTCCCAGGATACCGTCCTGTAGTCCCAAAGTAAATATGCAGGGGGATCTACCAGGATACTGTCCCGTAGTCCCAAAGTAAATATGCAGGGGGATCTCCCGGGATACCGTCCCGTAGTCCCAAAGTAAATATGCAGGGGGATCTCCCGGGATACCGTCCCGTAGTCCCAAAGTAAATATGCAGGGGGACTCCTGGGATACCGTCCCGTAGTCCCAAAGTAAAATGCAGCCACAACAAGAAGACATTCAGAATTAGAGTGCAAAAATACAAGGCAACAAGTAGTTCTAGACTAACATGCTTCACGTAGTACAATTAAAGCAACATAAGCAAATAGGCAATTTAAGTAACCTAGGCATGCTTTTGTAAACTAATCATAGGTTATAATTGCAAATAGAATAAAGCAGGTAAGGAAGAAACTCAGTCTAAATATTTAAAATAAACCGGGATTTTCAACAATTAGCACAAGTACGCGCTCGTCACCTCATGTAGAAGGCATACAATTACCAACTATCACATCATAAGGGGAAAGGTCCCCCACATAAGGTTAGACAAGCCACTTACCTCGAATCGGCTCAAAATCAACTCGAAACTACACGTTTGCCACGAGTATCCGACTCCAAATGGCCCAAATCAATACAATTTAATTACATATCGTGAATAACATCTCATGCAACTGATTTTCAATGTTTAATTCAAGCTAATGCGCGAAATTAGGTAAAATGACCAAAACGCCCCTCGGGCCTACATCTTGGAATCGGGTAAAATTTATATTTTCCGGACACCCATTCACTCACGGACTCATTCAACCAGAAACGATCCAAATCCGATGCCGAAAACCCAAAAAATTTTCAGAATTTCGTGTTGGGGAAATTTCATCAATTTTCTATGGTTTTTCCCCCATTTTTTATAATTAAACTAAAGAAAGCAACGGAGATTAATGGTCTAACAATGAATTAGGATTAGAAAATTTTACTTATGATCCTTCTCTTCAAAACCCACAGAAAATAGCCAATTCTTGAGCCCTTACACGATTTTTAGACTTATGAAATAAACTCTCGGATTTTTGGAATAAAACACACATGGGTCTCGCACCTGCGGAAAGAGCATTGCCGGTGCGGGATTCACTTAAGTCCACTGGGGCCACACCAGCGGTTGTTCTGCAGTCCCGCACCTGCAAAACCCAGGTCACACCTGCGATGACTAGTCAAATCTCCCCCTATCGCACCTGCGATCAAGCCCCACGCGCCTGCGAGTCCGCACCTGCGGAAAAACCTTTGTAGGTGCGAAGACACCAGAAGAGGCCTGGTTGAGTAGTAGCTAAGTCCCAATTTTTCTCCCGCTAAGCATCCGAAACGACCCCGAGGCCCCCGGGACCTCAACCAAAACCACCTACCAACCTTAATACTTTATTTGAACTAGTTCTAGCCTTAAAAACACGTCTCATAACATCAAAAACATCGATTATGCATAGGTTCAAGCCTAGGAACTTAGGAAAATTCTAGAATTCACATCTGACGCCGAAACACGTCTAAACTCATCCGAATGTCCTCAAATTTTGAACACACATCCCAAAAGACATGACGGAACTACTGCAACTTCCAGAATTCCATTCTGACCCTCGGATCAAAAATTCACTATCGGGCTGGAGACAACAAAAATTCAAACTTCGGCATTTCAAGGTTAAATGAGGTACGGACTTCCAAAATAAATTCCGAACACGCTCCCAACCCCGAAATCACTTAACAGAGCTAACGAAACCATCGGATTTCCATTCCGAGGCCGTCTTCACACTGCTCCAACTACGGGCAACTTTCCAACACTTAAGCTCTCATTTAGGGACTAAGTGTCCCAAAACTCTTCGAAACTCACAATCGAACGTCCTGGCAATTCAATTTAGCATAAATAGACTTGGGGAAAAATAGTTAATAGGGGATCGGGGCGTTAATTCTTGAGACGACCGACCGGGTCGTCACATCCTCCTACACTTAAAAGTTTATTCGTCCTCGAACGAGCATAAAGACATACCTGAAGTACTGAAAAGATGAGGGTAATTGCTGTGTGTATCATGCTCGGCCTCTCGGGTCGCCTCCTCGGCCGGCTGACCCCGCCACTGAACCTTTACTGAAGCAATGTTCTTCGACCTGAGCTTTCTGACCTGCCTGTCCAATATAGCTACAGGCTCATCAACATATGATAGATCCTTGTACAAGTGGATTGAACTGAAATCCAAGACATGAGACTGGTCACCGTGATATCTCTGGAGCATCGAAACATGAAATATCGGATGAACTCCTGCCAAGCTAAGAGGTAGGGCAAGCTCATAAGTAACCTCCCCAACACGCCTCAATATCTCAAAAGGGCCAATAAACCTCGAACTCAACTTCCCTTTCTTCCCAAATCTCATAACGCTCTTCATAGACGAAACCCGAACCAGAACCTGCTCTCCGACCATATATGAAACATCACGAACCTTCCGGTCCTCATAACTTTTATGTCGGGACTGGGCTGTAGGGAGTCTATCCTGAATCACCTTGACCTTCTCCAATGCATCCCGAACCAACTCTGTTCCCAATAGCCTAGCCTCACCTGGCTCAAACCAACCCACCGGAGATCTGCACCTCCTACCATATAAAGCCTCATACGGTGCCATCTTAATGTTGGATTGATAACTGTTGTTGTAAGCAAACTCCGCCAATGGAAGGAACTAATCCCAAGACCCTCCAAACTGAATCACACATGCACGGAGCATATCCTCAAGAACATGAATAGTGCGCTCGGACTATACGTCCATCTGGGGGTGAAATGATGTGCTCAACTCCACCCTGGTACCTAACTCCTGCTGAACAGCTCTCCAGAACCGTGAACTGAACTGAGTACCTCTGTCTGAAATAATAGAAACTGGAATACCATGCAGACGAACGATCTCCCGAATATAAATCTCCGCCAATCGCTCCGATGAATAAGTAGTTAGTACTGGAATGAAATGGGCTGATTTGGTTAGCCGATCCACATTCACCCAAATAGCATCATGCTTCCTCAAAGTCCGAGGAAGTCCAACCACAAAGTCCATGGTGACCCGCTCCCAATTCCACTATGGAAGCTCAATCTGCTAAAGTAACCCTCCCGGTCTCTAATGCTCACATTTAACCTGCTGACAGTTGAGACACTTGGCTACAAACTCTGCTATATCGTTCTTCATTCTTCGCCACCAATAGTGTTGTCTCAGATCCTGGTACCCGGATGTATGGAATACCGCGAACTGTGGGCCTCAGCTAAAATCAACTCCCGAAGCCCATTAATATTGGGCACACAAATCCGACCCTGCATCCTCAATACCCCGTCATCTCCAATGGTTACATCTATGGCATCACCGTGCTGGACCGTGTCTTTGAGGACAGGTAAATGAGGATCATCGTACTGCCACTCACAGGAAAACCGAGAAACAACACAACCTAATACCCGGCAAGGCTCAGAAAGATTTAATCATACGAACTGACTGGCTAAGGACTGAACATCTAAGGCTAGAACAGCTACACCGTTCTCTTCATGATCCTCAGGACCGTACTTTTCGTGTGCATTAACTAAGTTAGACATTTATTGACCTGAAATCAAAGATTCTTGGACCAGAAAAAGTGTGAAGAATATTTTGTATTTTTAGAAAACTAGCACTAAACAATCACTATTATTTTTAGCCCCACGGTGAGCGCCAAACTGTTTCCCTTGAAAATGGTAATGACAATTATATTTGATTTTGTGGTTCTAAGAATATGTGTTTTATTTTTATACTAGTTATTTGGAAATAGATGCTAAGTGTGAGCTAAGAGAATAAGGTACGAGCAAAGAAAAGTATTGATATGCAAACCAAGCTGTTACAAAACAGGGTCTCGAGCTGACCCAAGCAGGGCCTAGAGGTAGAACTATAATTCCTAATTGAGGATGGTCGATGGAGGAATAACAGTATGGAGGTCCTCGAGGATAATCTTTTATGATGAATAATGAGCAATAAACGAAGACCAATTAATGAACACGATAAATTAATGGCAATAAATCCGTAGAACAAATGATGAGTATTTTAAGAAGGCAGAGAATGTTCTTGTTGTATTAAGATATTCATGTGTCCCAAAAAATGACAAGGATCTCCTTTATATAAGAGGGGGAATCCCAACATAATACATGTGTCATTATTACAAAGAAATACAGTTGTACAACTATTTAATGGCTTGGTACGGACTTGTACCACTCTTGCAGACTTGGACAACTATAGCCACGTGCCCTTGGGAATTTCCCACCTTTCTACGATGATCACCAATTTACACTACAGCGGGGTCGAGCATAATGAGCCTTCAATGTGCTTCCTCTAGGGATACACCTCGGGATCGAACAATGAATTTTGCTTCGGGCTTCTCGAGGTCAGTCATGGGATGCCATAACCGTCCCAAAATCAAGCTCCCGATTTTGGCCGTACACAAAGATGTTACATCCCGCATTTTTGTATGTTAAAGTTTCATCATAAGTTAATGGACATATGTCTAAGGATGATATTGTTTTGAGATTATAATATTTACTCTATTTCAAACAAGTGATAAGTAAATGCATGAAGTGAGAGGGTAAATGAATCGAAGAGAACGAGTTTCGTCGGAGTTTGACAATTTGGGGGATAAAATACTGTCTAATCTAAAATACCCGGTAGTTATGAACTAGTACCATACAAGGTACCACATGGCCATCATAGTAAGGTGTGTTTAAAGAGTAGTATTATAAATAATTTGAAATAATTCTTAATTATGTGGATAATCGGGTAATTATTAACTTTAGTGGGAGATTAACACTTAATTAAGATGATTGGTGGATAATTGTTGGGAATGAATAACAATCAACATGGAAACCTTGAATAAAGGAATGGTGTTCTCTTGCTTTCTATGCTTGTAGAGATAAGAGATGGTCATATATCATTTGGGAAGGAAATATTTAGGCTTGCTGGAATGAATGGAATTCTCAAGGGAATTCTTATAAATATAAGGGAGCACGGTGCAATCTTTCTCAAGAATATCATACAGATTTTTCCTGCTCCGATCTCGCCGTTACATGTTGTCGCAATTGACGTATGTTAGAGGGACTGACAAGAGAATTGACTCAGGTATGTTAAGGCTATCCCTTATTTCTTTTTGGCATGATCTATACGACACGAACAAAATGACCAAATGCACAACTTCCATAAATGACTCTATTCATAGAAGCATTAGAGATGCCTATGTTATTGAATTCCCATAAGTCTTATTATTCTATCCTCTGTTCATCGGTTTTAGAAAATATATAAGTTGATAAAGTTTGTTTCAAGATATTAATCAGAGTTATAATGGTCTTATGACATTTCGAGAGATTTTATAGACATAATTCTCATGCATTGCATTCATTTATACATGTACATTGACCCATGTCCAGATGGCGTGATATACACGTATATATGTATATACATGTATATGGGATATGGGAAAAGATTTGATGTTATATACGCACCACCACTTGATCAGTTAGTATACGTTGATGATTTTGCCCATAGTGGCCGAGATGATATGATGGGATGCCCTCAGAGGCTTGATGATATTATCAGCACATGTACTTATGCACGACATTACATTCATACGCATATGCATGACACTATAAGTATTTCATGATTTACAGAGTTGTCCAGACTTACAGGTTAAGTCATTTACTCTATATTTATTCCATGTCTTTTATGTACTTATTTATGTGCCTTACATACTCGATACATTATTCATACTGACGTTCCTTTTGCCTAGGGATGTTGTGTTTCATGCCCGCATGTCCCGATAGACAGTTCGAGAGTCCTCCAAGTAGGCTATCAGCTCAGTGGAAAATGTTGGTGCGCTTTATTTGCTCCGGAGTTGCTTGTTTCGTCAGTATGATTAGTACATGCATTGTTTGGTATGGCGGGGCCCTGTCCTGACCTCTCTGATAAGTATGTACTCTTAGAGGCTTGTAGACAGATGTAATGTATACAGATACTTGTATGACCTTTTCGGCCTATGTTTTGAGTTTATATATGATCATGTTGGCCTTATAGGCCCGTATGTCACATGTATAATTTTTTATATATCAGGTTGGGTCGTCCTATATTAAGTCTTGCCCTGCGTATATTCTGGTTAAACCATGGCGGTCGTTTGGCCTATTTTCCAATGAAAGTACAATAAGAAAGATATGTTATGTTGGTACTCGGTTGAGTAAGTTACCGGGTGACCTTCGCAGCCCATCGGTTGGGTCGTGACAGTCCTTTTGTCTTCTAGTGGATCAATAATCTCCTGAGTGTTATTATCTTAAATTCTTTAATCTCCTGTCCCATTGCCTCTATCCATATCTTGTCCTGGGAAGCTTCCTTGAATGACTTAGGCTCACTTAGAGGACAAAAAATAAGTAAGACTGATAAACTATTGATAAATGATCATAATATATTGTCACGGCCTTAATTTCCCTCCGTAGGATGTCGTGATGACACCTAGTCTCTAAGACTAGGTAAGCCTAACACTTACTGATTTAATAACAGATCTTAGCCAAATAACTATTAAGCATGAAGCATTAATTTTTATAATAAACCAACAATCCAAGGTACATATATATCATCCCAAAACGGGTAGTACAAGTCATAAGCTTTACTGAGTTCACTAGGAAATTTCTATGTACAACTATTCCGGAAAAGAAATAAATTGTACAAATAACTTCAGAATGTGACTCTGAGGCATGCGAACGCGATGGCAGGTATACCTTGAGTCTCCAAAGAAATGCCTGATCAACTAGCTAATGATCAACAAACTCCGAAGTACCTAGATCTGCAAAAAAAATGTGCAGAAAACGTATCATGAGTACACCACGACGGTACTCAGTAAGTATCAAGACTAACCTCAGTGGAGTAATGACGAGGGACAGTCAAGATACCTACTAGTCTTAATAACATGTACAAGTATGAATGTGAAACTAACAAAGAACAATATTTATATAAAGCTAAGCATGGTAAAAATAACAAAACAATACTCACAATTAAAAGTTAGAAACAATAATTACAGATAGGGAATAAATAGGTAATAACACTGTAGAGTAAGATGAACACAGTTTAATTTCGGTGAAACCAAGTAAGTGCAAACAAGTAACAACTCAATAAGAACGACCGCTTTCGCACAAGATTTATTCAAGAATTTCCCCGAGGTACTACACCTTATATTCATAATCATGGGTCCTAGTTCACGAACCCTAATCACTTAGCATCTTGTGCGTACGTTACATATCACAATTGTACGGACAACTCACGTGCCAATACCATTATTACCTCATATCTGCACGAACAACACACATGCTAACAATACAACTCTCAAACAGAAGGCAAGTACATGATAATACATGTAAATGTTCAATAAACATCAGGATTCATCTTCCTAAACCAATGAGAGTGACAAATTACATGCATGCTTGTGTAAGAGTTCTATCACAACTCGAGTCAACAAGTAAGAGAAGAGATGACAAATGGCACATAAGAAACAACACAACAAAACATAAAATGCATAACTCACACAAAGTAGGCTATTATACCCCATGTTTTCGTACATGGAAGTACGCCATAAGTAAATTTATATAAGCTCGGAAACGAGATGTTACATTCTGTATTTTCATACGTTAAAGTTTCGTCGTAAGTTAATCGATGTAAGCTCAGTAATAGATTATTTTGAGATTATAAGTATTATGCTATTTCAAACAAGTGATAAGTAAATTCGTGAAGGTGAGAGGGTAAGAGAATCGAAGAAAGTGAGTTTCGTCGAAGTTTGTCAATTTGGGATAAAATACGGTCCGATCTATAACACCCGATATTTATGGACTAGAACCACATGACGATTATAGTAAGGTGTATAAAGTGTGTAAAAAGTGAGTAGCATTATAAGTAATTTGAGATAATTTTTAATTATGTGGATAATTGATTAATTGTGTATTAGTGGGAGATTAATTATGATCTTGGGATAATTTTAAAGACCCCCAACATGGCAGCAAGTTGAGTCTTAATCAATCCAAAATTGTGACTCTTTGGCTTAGATTGCAAGGTGGCAGAACTTGAAAAAGTCTTTGGCCAACTAAGACACAAAGTGGGGCTCATAAGCTTACAAATTTAAGATATCTCCTTACCTTATCAATGTTGGATGCTAAGATTTCTAAAGTAACGGATAAGAGCTCAAATAAATTGTTTGAAACTTTATAACATGATAAGAACGTGAGATTGGCATCTCAAGAACATATATCAATTTAAAGAGATATTTGGCATGTTAAGGGAGATACATATATCAATTTCAAACAAGATTTCCTGGCGTCTTAAAAACATGAGATTGGGAAATTCTAAGGGAGTACGGTGCAATATTTCTCAAGAATATCATACGTATTTTTCCCTACCTCGATCCATCGTTACGTGTTTTGTCGCAAAAGACGTGATTTAGAGGAATTGTCAAGAGAATCGTTCCAGTTATGTTAAGGATATCCCTTCTTTATTTTTTGCATGATCCAGACGATACAAACGAAATGAGTAAATGCATAACTTCCATAAATGACTATATTCATAGAAGTATTAGAGGGGCCTACATTCTTGAATTCCCATATTTCTTATTATTCTATCGTCTGTTCAAGGGTCTCAGAAAATACATAAGTTGATATAGTTTCTTTCATGATATTAATTAGAGTTATAATGGTCTTATGATTTTCCGAGAGATTTTATTGACGTACTTCTCATGCATTGCATTCGTTTATACATGTATATTGACCCATGATGAGAAGGCCTTATATACGCGTATATATGTGTATATGTATATATATATATATATATATATATATATATATGTATATGGGATATGGGAAAAGGTTACGACGTTATATACATACCACCACCTGATCAGCTGGTATACGTTGATGATTTTGCCCACAGTGGCCGAGATGATATAATGGGATGCCCTCAAAGGCTTGATGATGTTATGAGCACATGTACCTATGCACGACATGACATTCATCCTCATATGCATGACACTATAAGTATTTCATGATTTGCAAAGTTATCTAGACTTACATGTCGAGTCTTTTACTCCATGTTTCTCTCATGTCTATTATTTACTGATTTTCATTCCTTACATATTCAGTACATTATTTGTACTGACACTCCTTTTTCCTGGGGACGCTGCGTTTCATGCCCGCAGGTCCCGATAGACGGGTCGAGAGTCCTCCAAGTAGGCTATCAGCTCAACGGAAGATTTTGGTGCGTTCCATTTGCTCCAGAGTTTCTTGTTTGATCAGTATGATTTAGACGTGTATTGATTGGTATGGCGGGGCCCTATCCCGACCTTTATGATAAGTATGTACCTTAGAGGCTTGTAGAATGATTTCATATATACATATACTTATATGGACTTGTCAACCAATATTTTAAGTATATAATGGATAACATTGGCCCTATAGGCTCGTATGTCACAGGTATGAGTTTCTATATCAGGTTGAGTCGTTCTATGTCGGGTATTCCCTCATGTTTACTTTAGTCATCTCATGACGCCCCTTCTGGACCACTTACCTATGATGATGTGATAAGTAAGATATGTATGTTGGTACTCGGTTGAGTAAGGTAGCGGGTGCCTGTTGCGGCCCATAGGTTTGGGTCGTGACAAAAATGGTATCAGAGCCATAATCTGTCCTATGGAGTATGCAAGCCATGTCTAGTAGAGTCTTGTTTATGGGTGTGTTGTGCACCACACTTATAAGCAGAAGGCTACAGGGCATTTAGGGTTGTCACACTTTCTTTTTACTCTAGATCGTGCGGTATAGCTCAGTTGTAGGAATTCAAATTCCTAAATTCTATTTTATTCATAATAAGAAAATACATGCATCTAGAAAGATAGTTGGTAAGAAATTGCATGTGTCTGTGGAAGAATTGAGTCAGAGGAACTCGATTCTGGATGATGCTTATGATAAGTAAATGTGAGGTCTTCAACAGATCATGTGTGTACTGAAAGTTGTAAGCTTCTTGATAAGGATCCCTAAGGCAAGAACATCTATCCACTCTTATGAAAAAAAGCAATGAAAGAATCAGAAGGTACAAGTTTCAACAAGTAAAAGAAGTAAGGTGGAGAAGGGTACGAGGTACCTAGTAGTAGGGATGAACATTATCTACAATTCCGAGAAAGAGATATAAGCCTTTTGAGTTACCTTCAAAAATAATAGTTGTATGTACAATTGGCCACACCCGTCTCATTTATGGCCTATGGGGGCTAACAAAAGTAGTATTATAGAATGACAGATGTCAAGATCCAGCTGGGGTTGGAGTAACCCAAAATTGTGAACGGATTGTTTATGTTAGTTGATATTTTCGAAGGATATTGAAAATGTTCTAATAGATCTCCTTGTGAGACATCTAGATGTGCACTCTAGAATAGTATAGCTAGATATGAATATTAGTATGTTAAAAAAAGAGAGAAATTCAAATATAGGCATTGGAACCCTAGAAAGGATAAATATTACCTTAGGATGGCTCCTGTCCCAAGTAGAGCGAGAATATTAAAGAAACCCGAAGAGACAGGGGATGGAGCAAGGGGAGCTAAAAGAAAAAGAAAGTCTTATTGAAGTTTTCAGAATAAGGTGATACACAAAAAAGTTAGAAGGGGAATAATAAGAGAGTTAATGAAGCATTATGAGTAATATGTGATACATGGATAAAAATGGTAGATAAAAAGAAAAAAGAAAAAAAATGTCAGTATTACAGAGCCTATAGTCAAGGGAAGGAAAAGACGAAAGGTGGCAGGCCTTGAGACACCAAAATAGTATAGGCCATAAAGTCATATTCTCATTTCGAGAAATAAGTTTGTGATTCTAACGTGATTACCAGGAGGAAAAGTTAGATCCCAGAATAATAGAAATCAGTATGGACTGGTGAATAAGATAAACTAAACATAAATTACAGACATCATGAGAATTTCAAATTTTGTCCGGCGATAATAGACTGGACAACAAAAGAAGATTCATGAGAAATTCTGAGAATGATCATCGAGGAAGACGCTTCCCTAAAGCAAGAAATGTGAGCAAAATTTAGCTTAAGGGACGGTATGTGCCAGTTATACTAAGTGTCACCCTCGCGAATAAGGAAATTTGTTATCCTTTGTACAGAAGGATTATCACGAGGCGAGTAAGGTTCATCGATGATGTTAAAAGATGCCAAAGATGAAGAGGTAAAACATCTATATGTAGATCATCGTAGCACTAAATCTTAGTACTACCCTAAAGGGGGGGAATATGGAGTGATGTGTCCTTAAGTCAGAACTAAGTGGTTCTAGTAACTATGGAATAGTAAAGGAAGAATGCGATAAAACATGAAAATGGAATGAGATTGCACTTATTCAAATCCTACAGAGATTCTACGATTATAGAAAATTATGCAAACACGATGTCAAGGAGAGAAAGTAAGGGTCACTGCCCATGATGTTATGTATAGATAAGGAGCCAGTGCGAGACGTATATTAAGACAAAGGAAATAACCTAAGAAAGATTACGCGGAATATTGATATGAGAATGGGCCAACGTGTAGTTAATTTATTCAGGAAGGGCCTAGTTATGGCTATAGAAGAAGATACAGACAAAGAAATAGATCGTACAATATAATCATAGTGAACCCCAACATGGGGAATTCAGCCTCACAAATATGACATTGTGACCCTTGAGAAATAATCAGATATGAGTTAGGATAGTTAAAGGTACCAAATGAGTGTTATGGAGATAAAAGAGAGTGCCATTGGGAATAGAATCAAAATATCAGATCATAAGCAACCCTACAAGTACAAGGGCATGGAGGTAAGTACCTACGGATAGTCATAGGCGAGAGAGGACATCAAAAATTCCGTCGAGTATACGATGTAATAACCTCGCTGCTTTAGAACAGTTAGAAGGTCTTCCCTAAGTGCTACAATGAAAGAATGGTTGAGGAAATAAGTAAGAAGGCTTCAACCTAAACACGGTAACTCGAAGGAGAAATAGTCATGTAAAACCAGTCTTACTACAAACATTATATGCACTCCATAAGAAGTGGCACCTATCGTGGCTAATGGACGGAAAGAAGGAAAAAAATCAAAAGGTGATATTCAAGAACATATGGGTTGTATGGAATTCCAATATGTATGGGCACTAAGATAAGCCGAGTATTCATGCAACAAGTGGCAGAACGACCATGAAAAGTAATTACTTCCATTTAAGAAAGTTGATAAGGAACGAAAGGAATTAATCGATCAATTATACATAGTTAGTTACGTTATGAACACACATAAGATTTTAGAGTATTATCCATGCAGTATATATGTTGACAATCATACAGCCGTAGAAGACTCCGGTATAAGTTAAAAGAAACAATTGAGTCCAGACCATAAATAAAGGATTGAATTCTTAGAAGATTGTATCATGGATATTCCATAGAGCCCATGAAGGGCTAAAGTAATAACTAATACCATGAGCCGCAAATCAGAAGATAACTTAAGCCTACATAAAGGCTGATCAGAAGGAAGAGGAAGCTAAAGAGTTTAATCAAATAAGTAAATCAGGAAGTCTTATTATTGGAACCGGAAAATTATAGGAATCGTGATTGAGAACGTAACAGAATCGCTCTTAATATCAGAGGTACAAGAGAGATATTACAACAACCATATTGTATAATGTCTCTACGATAAAGCCAGTTGGAAGAGTACTAGCCTCATAAGAAGTCAGTACGAAACTCCCACCGGATTGTGTATGCGCCAGAGGAGCAAGTATTATAATAGAGCTTCAAGTTGTGGATATGAATTATACCTATGTGGAAGGGAGGTCATGAAATAAATAGAAGATGTGATGCAAGATTTCAAGGTAAGTAAGGTAAAGGTGAACAACATACGAGATACTCAAATGCAGAAAGTTGTCAATAGTCCATAGTTCATAGAGAAGGCAAGAAGCGCTGAGAATCAGTATCCAGGAATGATAACAGCATCGACAGTGGAAAATCTTCTAGCCTATGGTTTCTAGGTATCAAGAGGCCTAGTCAGGAGAGTAAAGAATATTTAGAGACGATGTGATCCATCGCTTGAAGTTCCACAATAACATAAGAAAATATATGGGGCAAGCAAGTTGAAGGAAGGTTGCGAGTAGTATAAATGGATATGTGTAAATCACAAGCTAAAGTATGGTAGAGCAATAGGGTTTTAGGAGGAAAGGAGTAAGGAAAAAAAGAGACGAGTGAGAAGCTAACGAGAATGGATAAGTCCTCGGGATTAAGCCCATGTAAACAAGAGAGCTGATAGTTTCTCTAAGTCATAGAAAGCTCAATAAAACCTGAATGAACTCAAAGCAATCTAAGACTAGTAGCATTTAGAAGAGATGGAATGCTGCCCTGGATTAAAATACCCCCGTAAGGTGAATCGCATTGGGATGCTATGAAAATACGGTTATGGAAATATAGTATCGCTCCCAGGTGGGTCAGAAAAATCACATCAAATGTTCCTCGATGCGACGTGAGCCCTGGAGATTACGTAAGAAGTTTCAAGTTATCATTGGTAGATTGTAGATCAATATTGAGGTGAATCAACAATGGATGGACAAAATTCACAAAGTATAGATTAGGTCATCATTCTTAAGATGAACAGTAATGAGAAAGCACTAAAGGACATCGATTTATACATATGGGATAAGCAATGAAAGTAACCTAGAGTTTGGTAGCAGACTTTTGTAACGATAAATTGAGGTGAGGGTTATGGTATAATATGGTCTACTTAGATGCATTAAAGTCATGCGGATAGATAATCGGACCTATGAAATAAGATATAGTAATATTCATAAGTTAGATAAAGTACCGAGCGAAGAACTTCAGTATACCTATAGATGCCTAGAGGGACATCTTGTCAGGCACTGTATATGTTTACAAAGTGAGTCCTAGAGATGGGCTAAAAACTGAAGGAAAGGGAAAAAAGAGTCGCATAGGTGCACTTACAGGAAAAAGTGGCACAAGCTGCATGATAGAAGGTAGCAAAGGTTACGAGATTGGAAGGATTCTGACCACAAGTCGTGGTGTGAGAAAGAGGCATAAAGGTGGGGAATGCCCTGGCCTTTGGATTTATTCACTGAACAGTTTCCTAGATGGCAAGGAGAGTACTAAAGTATTCGAAAGACATAGGTTATTAAAATGATAAGTGCATCGGTCAACATTCGAGGACGAACGTTCCAAATGGGGGAATGATGTTATACCCCATCTTTTCGTACCTTGAAGTGCGCCATAAGTAAATTGATATAAGCTCGGGAATGAGATGTTACATTACGCATTTTCATACGTTAATGTTTCGTCCTAAGTTAATTGACGTAAGCTCTGGAATGAGATTATTTTGAGATTATAAGTATTACGCTATTTCAAGCAAGTGATAAATATACTCGTGAAGGTGAGAGGGTAAGCGAATCGAAGAAAGTAAGTTTCATCGAAGTTTTTCAATTTGGGATAAAATACAGTCAATCTATAATACCCGGTATTTATGGACTAGTACCATATAAGGTACCACATGACCATGATAGTAAGGTGTATAAAGTGTGTTAGAATGAGTAGTATTTAAGTAATTTGAGATAATTCTTAATTATGTGAATAATTGGTTAATTATAGATTAGTGGGAGATTAATTAAGATCTTGGGATAATTTTGGAGACCCCAACATGGGAGCAAGTTGAGTCTTAATCAAGCCAAAATTATGACTCTTTGGCATAGACTGCAAGGTGGCAGAACATGAAAAAGTCTTTGGCCAACTAAGCCACATAGTGGGGCCCACAAGCTTACAAATTTAAGACATTTCTTTACCTTATCAAGGTTAGATATAGATTTTTAAAGTAACGGATGAGGGCTCAAATAAATTTTTTGAAACTTCATAACATGATAAGAACGTGAGATTGGCATCTTAAGAACATATATCAATTTAAAGAGAGATTTGGCATGTTAAGAGAGATACATATATCAATTTCAACCAGAGTTCATGGCATCTTAAGAACGTGATATTTGGCAATTATAAGGGAGTTCGGTGAAATCTTTCTCAAGAATATCATACAGATTTTCCCTACCTCGATCCGCCATTACGTGTTTCATCGCAAAAGATGTGTGTAAGAGGAATTGTCAAGAGAATCGGTTAAGGTATGTTAAGGCTATCCCTTCTCTCTTTTTGGCATGATCCATATGATACAAACGAAACGTGTAAATTCACAACTTCCATGAATGACTCTATTCATAGAAGTATTAGAGGTGCTTATGTTCTTGCAGTCCCATATGTCTTACTATTTTGTCGTCTATTCATGGGTCTCAGAAAATACGTAAGTTGATAAAGTTTGTTCATGATATTAATCAGAGTTATAATGGTCATATGACGTTACGAGAGATTTTATTGACGTACTGCTTATGCATTTCATTTATTTTTACATGTAAATTGACCCACGACGAGAAGGCGTTATATACGTATATATATATATGTGTGTGTATATATATATATATATATATATATATATATATGGGATATGGGAAAAGGTTACGACGTTATATACGCACCAACACCTTATTAGCCGGTATATATTGATGATTTTGCCCACAGTGGCCGAGATGATATGATGGGATGCCCTCAGAGGATTGATGATGTTATGAGCACATGTACCTATGCACGACATGACATTCATACTCATATGGATGACACTATAAGTATTTCATGATTTGCAGAGTTATCCAGACTTACATGTCGAGTCTTTTACTCCATGTTTCTCTTATGTCTATTATTTACTGATTTTCATTCCCTACATACTCGGTACATTATTTTTACTGACGTTCCTTTTTTCCTAGGGACACTACGTTTCATGCACGCAAGTCCCAATAGATAGGTCGAGAGTCCTCCAAGTAGGCTATCAGCTTAACAAAAAAAATGTTGGTGCGCTACATTTGCTCTAGCATTGCTTGTTTGGTCAGTATGATTTAGACGTGCATTGTTTGATATGGCGGGCCCCTGTCCCGATCTTTATGATAAGTATGTATTATTAGAGACTTGTAGACAGATGCCATATATGCATATGCTTGTATGGCCTTGTCAGCCTATATTTTAAGTATATAATGGATCACATTGGCCTTACATGCCCGTATGTCACAGGTATGAGTTTCTATATCAAGTTGAGTCGTTCTATGTCGGGTATTCCCTCATGTTGACTCTGGTTATCTCATGACGCCCATTATGGCCCACTTACCTATGATGATGTGATAAGTAAGATATGTATGTTGGTACTTAGTAGAGTAAGGTACCGGGTGCCTGTTGTGGCCCATAGGTTTGGGTCATGACATGGGCGCACACTATTACAAAAATATCGTCATTAACAATTCCCCCATGCTATCACAAGTCATCACGAATCATCCTCGACATAGCCCCCATTTTCTTGCCATGTGCGCAACAATAAAGTAAATGTATACCTTGTCTCTCCGCACGCGCATAATAATATCCCCGCTTTGTCTCTCCACATGTGCTAATCAAGATATATATATAGCCCAACTTGTCACACTGTAGGTGCGATTGTTAATAATAACAATAGCATAGACTACTCACCTGCGAACACCCTAACAATCCTTTCAACAATATCACGTGTGCCAAAACATAACAACCCGCACCACATGGGCCTTTATGCCACAACATTTACTCAAAATAATTTCAATAGTACAACCACACATAGTCCTTGGCTCTACAACACTGAGTACAACAATAACAATAATAATACAATAATACGGCAAGTAAATCAATACAAGAATTTCAAAACACAAAGAAACAAAAGAACAATTTCACAAGGAAAGTCATGACAAGTATTAATGGTTTAAACAAGAATAACTCAATAATGAGGGAGATAGCGTGTAACAACGATATCAACTTAAAGTAACTCGATAATAGGAGAGATAACATGTAATAATTATTACAAATAAGAATGACCCAACAATAAGAGATATAACATGAAACAATGATTCCAAATAAATACAACTCGACGATAAGAGAGATACATGTAACAATGACTTCAAATAAATATAAGTCAACAATGGAGAAGAAAACAATAACTTCAATTAAGGATAATCTACTAAGGAAGCGATAGCATGGTAATAAAAGAGGCAACAATATCAATTTAGGCATATAAGAGTATATTTGGCAATAAAGGTAGAACATGAACTGGTTCACTTCAAATAAGACAGGTAAGGGTAAATTTAGAAGTAGAGGATTTAACATGACAAGACAACTTGACTTTAATGTACATAAGAATCTAAGAGTCTAAGCTGGTCAAATTTCCACATATAAGTTGTGCACACACTCGTCACCTCGTGTACACGTATTTCACGTATTTTAAATAGTGCAAACAAACTAATTCCTACGTGGTATCTCCCCAACACATTGTTAGGCAAGATACTAACCACAAAAGCCCTCAATAAACACTCTAAAATAGCTTTTCCTTTACAATTCATCTCCCCTCGGCTCAAATCTAACAAAAATTGACTCAATAGCAACAAATAATGCAAGAGAAATTAATTTGAATAATTAAATCTATGATCTTTACGTAATTCCTCAAAAGTCAACCCCGGTCTCGCCCAGCCAAAACTCGGGTCCAAGGTACATTACGACTACCCATGACCCCATGAGTTCATATATGTGATTAGTTTCAAAATCCGAGTCCAAATTGACTCTCAAAACTAAAATTATTATTTTTCAAAAACTTGAAGTGTTTCACTTCGATTCACATGATTTTAATGTTAGAATCTATGATATATTGATGGAATACGATTAGATATAGATTAGAATCACTTGCCCAAAGTTTGTAGATAAAAATCCCTCTTCAAAATCGCCTCATACCGAGTCTAGAGTTCAAAAATATGAAAATGATACAACAAAATCCGGTCCCTCAGCTTTTTGTCCAGTCGCAGGTGTTGAAAATGTGACCTGGGATTCGCAAATGCGAAAAGCGAGGCCCTCCCATTTCTGATGTCATCGAAATTGCAAACATGGACACATCGCAAATGTGACCAAGATGATCACAAATGTGAATTAGGTACCCAGGCCATCCCATCGCAAAGAAAATCACTGGGATCACAAATGCAAACATAGTAGACCTTTCCTAATATCGTAAATGCGATCCAAAACTTGCAAATGCGAGACTTCGGGCATCTGACCACACAAGCAATTTCCACTCTCTTCCAAACATTCCAAAACGCATCTGAAACTCATCTGAGCCCTCGGGGCTCCAAACCAAAAATCAACACAAGTATAAAACATAACCCGAAATTCATTGCGCGATCAAATCATCAAACTAACAACTGAAACCACGAATCGGCCTCCAAAACACATGAAATCAACATGAAAATCAAGAACTTCTAAAAACACAATCGCTTGTCCGATTTCGATCAAATCAACCTGTAATGACGTCAAACTTTGCGGACAAGTTCCAAATGACAAAACGGACTTATTCCAAGTCTCGAAAGAGACATCCAAACACGATAGTGATGAAGTCAACCTACGGTCAAACTTATCAAAATTCTAAGCCTTCAAATTACAAACTTTGGGCAAAACAACATAAATCAACCTACGGACCTCCAAATTTGATTACGGGTACACGCCCAAGTCCAAAATCACGATACAAACCTATTGGATCCATGAAAACACTATTCCGGGATCGTTTCCACAAAAGTCAAACATCGGTCAATATTTTCAACTTAATCTTCTAAAGTGAGAATCACTCATCCAAAATCATCCAAAACATCTGAAATTAAAATCCGACCATGCACGCATGTCATAATACACAATATGAAGCTACTCAAGCCCTCGAACCAGTGAACAGAACCTTAAAGCTCAAAGTGACCGGCTGGGTCGTTACATTCTCCCCATTTTAAATAAACGTTCGTCCTCGAACGTGCCAAGACTCCTTCCTAAGCCATCATATCACTGTATAAACTCACCATGCACATACTCGCAGGTGAAACCGAAAATACTATCTCAATAGCAAATTATTCCTTCCTCTCATGTCGATAAGCCTTTGAACCAAATTTCAACATCTACCAAGTGCCCTATTATCATATAAACACGCTGTAAAATTCTCAACTAGCTATAATAGATCATGCATACACCCATAAGGTACAACCACAAGACATAACACATTATCCATATGCCCATAAAAACAACTCTGACTACAATAGCCACCCATTATCAAACCCGGTACCGACAAACAGACTCATTTCGACAAGAACCTTGTTCCAACCCTTCATAATGCTAAAAATAATACAAGAAACATGCAAAACTCATATTTGCACATCCGATCAACAAGCTACCTCAAATGCCACATGGGCACATACATCGCAATCCAAACCCAATAAGCACCACTCGAATATGACTGAATATGAAAAGACTAGAGAGAACCGTCAAACAAGCCAAGCAGGCACAACTCCCCACTAAAACCATATTGTGGATCTTATCCACAAGGATGAAGCAAGACACACACAACTACCACAATAGATCTTACCTTAATATGACCTCATTGTGACAAATAGCCCATCACAAACACATATATCCATAAAGAACACCAGGTCCCCATCCTTAACTCGGAATCACAAGTAAAGTAAACATCTCATCAACTAAGTCACTATACCAACTAACCTTATAGAACTAAAACCACAACACGAAACAAACTTCTTATACATGTAGAACACCAAGATCATAAATCTTGGCCAAACAACCTAGAAATCACGTCACATACTACCGTATTTAACTAACAAAGAGTCCACCCAAGTCTCATGACCTACAATAGAAACCAAACCAGAACGATAGACACATGATATCACAATAAAATTATCAACTGGCTTGAACATATGAACAGAGTACAAGAATCACAAAATGCAACCATACCTGAAGCAAGGTTGAATGAATCTTATCCATAAATGGGACTGGATCGAAGTAAGACAAATGCATCTCTATACTCAACTGAAACCATACCTGTAAGGACATCATCTGGTACATTGGCCTATGCCAACCAGGAAGGGCGTAACAATGGGCCCGGCCTCCCCCTCTAGGTCAACCTCTAGTCGTTTGACCTCCATCTCGAGTTGGAGGTGCAGGTATAACAACTGGAGCAGTTCTCATAGCTTTAATGTTACATCCCGTACTTTTGTACGTTGGATTTATCGTAAGATAATTGGCATAAGTTCAAGAACAAGATTATTTTTGAGCTTGTAAATATTTATGCTATTTATAACAAGTGATAAGTAAAGTCATGAAGGTGAGAGGGTAAACGAGTTGAAGAAAATAAGGTTGGTCGACGTTTGAAATTTTGGGATAAAATACAGTCCAAGTCATAATACCCCATATTTATGGATTAGTGTTATACCACATGACCATGATAGTAAGGTATATAAAGTATGTTAAAAGTGATTTGTATTTTAAGTAAATCAAGATAATACATGATTATGTGGGTAATTGGTTAATTAATAATTTTAATGGGAGATTAACAAATATTTAAGAATTTGTGCCTATGAAATTAGTGGAGATACCATCTCCATGTGGAGCAAATGGAAGTATTAATCAAGCATAATACTGACTAGATAATTTATGTAGCTAGGTGGCATATTTAGGGGACTAGTTGGCAAAGTAATCACATAAAGTGGGGCCCACAACCCACTATGCTAAAGAGACCTCCATACCTCATTAAAAGCGATATGTATCAAATCTTAAAAGGGAAGGAAGTCATTTTAGGAGCTGTTGTACCTATAAAATTCCTACAAGTGGAAATTATAAGCTCCTTACAATAGCACCATATGGCCAGCCCTCTTTAAGGCAATTATCTTTCAATTTTCCTCTTGGTTTTTGAGGTTTTGTTTATAAAGGTGTTGGGAAGGCTTATCTCCAGCTCATCCTATCCTTTTTCATCAAATAATTAAGGTAAGAAATCAAGAATCCTTCTATATAAGTTTATCTTCAACTTGGAGAAATCCACTTTAAGTTCTTGTTGAGGTAGAAATAAATGTTCTTGTTGTGTATTTGAGGAGGATTTGGTTATGTTGAAGGGATGGAATATAGTTATAAATATGTATATGTGTTTTTATCCTTGTTGTTAAAGGTGATATCATACTCTTCTCCACGTATTTGACGTCATTTGGATAATAGTTTGGTTATTGATAAAGTGTTGTAGTTGTTGAACGGTTTTGAGTGGTCTCTTAAGGTATCCAATGGATGAAAATTGTGAAGTATAGTTGTTTATGATGTTGGTTGTGTTGTGAGTATAGGATAAGAGCTAGTAGTGTTGAATTTCCATTGTAGGATGATATGAAGCTTATGCACCCTAAGTGTTCGATAAAATGCCGAGTGGATCCAATTCTTTGTTTATTGATTCAATTTTGATCTAAACCTGTTACACCCCATGTTTTTTTACGTGGAAGTACGCCATAAATAAATTGATGAAAGCTCGAAAATAAGATGTTACATCCCGCATTTTTGTACGTTAAAGTTTCGTCGTAAGTTAATCGATGTAAGTTCGGAATGAGATTATTTTGGGATTATAAGTATTATGCTATTTCAAATAAGGAATAAGTAAATTCGGGTAGGTGAGAGGGTAAAAAAATAAAATAAAATAAATTTCGTCGAAGTTTGATAATTTGGGATAAAATATGTCAAAACTATAATACCCCGTAGTTATGGACTAATGTGATACAAGGTACCACATGTCCATGATAGCAAGATGTATAAAGTGTATTAAAGTGAGTAGTATTTTAAGTAATTTGAGATAATTCTTAATTATGTGGATAATTGGATAATTATTGATTTTTAGTGGGAGATTACCATGTAATTAAGGAATTAAGGGGATAATTGTTGGATAAGATTAATGAAATCCCTATCCTCAACGTGGCAGCCAAGAATCAAAGACAAGAAATGACTCTTAAGTCATTAACAAAAGGTGGGAATTAAAGGTATGTGGTTAGGCCACCAAATAAAGTGGGGCCCACTTCATAAGACATCTTAGAAACTTAAGAGTCATCAATGTAAATCTTCAAATTCAACTAACTTATAAGACTTCTCTAACTTGGTAATGTGAGAACATCAACATCTTCAACAAATTTAACATGATTTCATGGAAATTTAATAAGATTTTATAGCATCTTAAGCAACGTCAGATTTTGCAATTATAAGGAGTATGGTGCAATCTTTCTCAAGAATATTATACGGAATTTTCCCTAGTCCGATCTTGTTGTCATGTGTTTTGTCATAATTAACGCATGTTAAAGGGATTGTCAAGAGAATCGACTCATGTATGTTAAGGTTAATCCTTTCTTCATTTTGGCATGATACTATAACTACATGTTTTTGATAACGAGACATAAACAAAAGTTCATACTCCCGAATTTATATATATTATCCTACTCTCATAAGTTATAGTATTCTCCCTTATCGGGACTTCATATTCAATTGAGTGTTGTCTTCTTCCAGTCAAGAGAGCAGAGAGCCTATATATACAGTATTACAGTATCTTCATTACCATCGAGCTATAATCGATAGGCAGGACCCTATTGGGTACCCTCTGATCAGATGGTAAGCTATATATCAAGCCTACTGTGGTCGAGCACCTATGAGCGAGCCCAGGTGGCTGAGATACAGAGCCTAATATAGTCGAATGACTATGAGCGAGCCTACTATGGCATATCAGTTATATATATCGCGCCTTATAAGGCCGGACAACTATTTTACTTACTATATTACGAGAGTTGAGTCAGTATCAGCAGGTAAGCATATCTTCATATTATCTTTGACTTCCAGTTACTTTCAGTTACTATATTATCAGTTCAGTTTCAGCTTTTAGTTATTTTATTGTCTTACATACTCGGTACATTATTTGTACGAACGTCCCTTTTTGCCTGGGGACGCTGTATTTCATGCCTGCAGGTCCCGAAGACAGGTCGAGAGTCCTCCAAGTAGGCTATAAGCTCAGTGGAAGAGGTTGGTGCGCTCCATTTTCTCCGGAGTTGCTTATTTGGTCAGTGTAATTAGGACATGTATTTATTGTTATGCTGGCGGCTCAGTCCCGATCCTTGTGATACTTATGTACTCTAAGAGGCTTTGTAGACAGAGATTCATTTTGAACAATATGTCAGAGGCCTTGACGGCCCATATGTATTCATGTTTTAAGAAAGATGTTACATTGATAAAGTGTTATCCCACTTATAGTTATACATTACGAGTGGTGGCCATGTTGGCATATTTACTAATGATAGTACGATAATAAATGTATGTTATGTTGGTACTCGGTTGAGTAAGGCACCGAAATCGGTCTTGCCCCTAGGTTCGGGACATGACAAAAGTGGTATCAGAGCATTTCTGTCATTGGGAGTCTACAAGCCGTGTCTAGTAGAGTTTGGTTTATGGGTGTGTTGTGTACGACACTTATAAGAAGAAAGCTACAGGACATTTAGGACGGTAACCCTTTCTTCTTACTCTAGACCGTGTGGTAGAGCTCACTTGTGAGAATTCAGATTGCTAAATTCTATTATGTCTGTGATACCTACATATTGAAAGACAGCTGTGAAGACATTGAATGCGATTTTGGAAGAGTTGAGTCAGAGGAACTCGATTTAATATTATGCTTATTATGAGTAAATATAAGGTCTCCAGCAGATCATGTGTGTACTAAGACGTGTGAGCTTCTAGAAAAGGATCCCTAAGGCATGAATATTTATCCAACCATATGGTAAAGAGTAACGAGAGATTCAGAAGGCAGATAAAAGCTCCAACAAGTAAAAGAAGCAAGGTGAAGAATGGTACAAGGTACTCAGTTAATGAAGATTAACAGTATTTACAACTCAACCAGAGAAATATAAGCATTTTGAGTTACCTTCAACAGTAACAGAGGTATGTACAATTGGCCACACCCATCTCAGTTATACCCTTTTGTAGCTCACAAGATATAATTTAAGAGAAGGACGAGATATCAGGATCTGGCTGTGGCTAGAGTAACCCAAAATGGTGGATGGATTGGTTGCATTAGTTAACATTTCTATCTCCTTGTGAGACACCCAAATGGTTCACTCTAGAATAGTATAGCTAGATATGAATACTAGAATTTTCAAAATATTTTTTACAAAGATAGGCACTGGAATCCTTGAAACGATGAATATTATCTTAGTATGACTCCCGTCCCTAATAGAGAGAGATGTCAGGCAACTCGAAGAGCCAGTTATCATGCCCCAACCTCGGGGAGCGCAACCGGCGCTCAACAAAGTGAACCCAGTCGAGAAAGCCTATTAGAGGATTGCTACCCGACTCGCTTGTGGTTCAAGAAGACACATTATAATTACTTAAGAAGTGGAAGTGTTATATTTAATTATAACATTACAAATTTTCCTTGCTCCGTTTTCATTACATCATAGTTATGTTCCCGAAATACATACAAATTTACAAATGAGAGTTTTAAAAGAAATACAACATAATTAGATTAATCGTTACAAAACCCATACACCACCCACGTAAATGTCTATGGAGCCTCTAAGGATACAAAAGACAGTTATGATAATGCCGGAAACAACGCCCCGGCTATACCTCAAAACATGTAGGCATACAAACAAAAGGTGTACTACATAACCCCTGGAAGAAAGGGGGCTCACCAAGATCGCTAGGAGAGGAAGCGACGCTATATACGATCGACACTATCTGCTATTCAACCACCTGCATCCATTCAAAGATGTAGTGCCGCCGGTAAAAGGGATGTTAGTACTATCGAATAGTACTAGTATGTAAAGACAAACACCAATCTTAATAGAATGAACAATGAAACAAAGAGAAAGCAGTCATGATAAACAATAAGAGCTTCAAACAATTATGAAAACATCAAGTAAGGATCGCATAGTTTCCGGTTCATTTTTCCATCTTATTAGGTCGATAATTTTAGTGCCATGTGACAGAATCCTTAATACCACCATGTTCTTACATGGAGTTCGATCTCGACCCGACCGGCTAGGTCGTCACATTTGAGACATCCATCTTGTCCACAATTCCAATCATCAATCATCATTTCCAACACAATTACCACCATGTATGTGTCATGGTGTCCGATCAAGGCCCGATCGTCTAGGCCATCTTCGTCGAGACATCATCCATACAATCAATCATCTCACTTCACATTTCCTTCCCAACTTTTTATACATCGGCACGAGGGGCTTTATTTATTAAATTGTTCTTTTCTTTTGGCGGTACTTTACATTTTCATGACTTCCCCTTTTTCATATTCGACATCATTATAACATCAATCATGTAAGGCATATGCACACATAAGAAAGAAGGCTTTCATACAATTTGGCATGGCAACCATCGTTTGATTCTTAACATGAATCCTCAACCTTTCTCACTACAAGTTCCTCACTCCAAACACATTCTCAAATAGCATGATGACATGATGAACATTTAGACCAACTATCGAACCTGAATCATTCAACACAACCTGTTAAGGCAGCCAATTCTAGCATGATCATGTTAGGGAATTATACCAAATACTCGAACACTAGGGATTCAATTCTAAAAGGAAGGGATTTTAGCCATACATACCTTAATTGAGTTTTCCTTAATTCCTACAACAAGTTCCATAACCTTTAGCACCTTCAATCGATTTAACAATGTAGCACAATTGAACCCATAATTAGGAAACACAACCATAGTCCTAACCCACTTGAGCATTTTATCAAACATTATATGTTTATTAAGGTTCCATGGCCCCTTTTTGTGAAACATTACACCAAGCCATTCCCCATTATTTTCTATCTTTGTCTTACCACTCCCCATATACCTTAGGATCACATGCATGTAAAGTAACCACCCTTATTCCCATGAATTACCTCACTAATAGCCCATTATAGCTACATTTTGGAATTAAGAGCTTGGGTGATAGAGCTTACCTCTTGGGAAGGAGACCTAGGTGCCTCTCTTGTTAATGTTCAAGGCGCTTAGGCAAGAATTGAAGAACAATTGATGAATACCACTTCCTCTCTAGGATCCTTTCCCTCACTCTAAACTATCAGAATAATATGCTAAAAATGGCCTAATGTGGGTGTTTTAACGGAATGGGGTCGGGTGTTAAAATAAGAAAATGGGTGCCCAGACACAGGTATGCGGTCACATAATGGTTATGTGTCCCGCAAAGCGATTATGCGATCGCATAATTGGCCGCATAACTGACCTCAAAATTGGACAAATTTTCTTCCCAATCTACAGCCAATATGCGGTCTGTAGAGTAATTATGCGGCCGCATAATGGGCCGCAGAAATACATTCTTCTGCAAACATTTTCCTTAAGGTCCGCAAAGTACTTTTCAATCCAAAAAGTCCGAACCGCGGCAAAATTTTCTACTATTATGACACATGAATCTAACTTGGCGCTACGAAACTCTGGGGTTTTAGTTAAAACTTTTACGGGGCCTTACATCCTCCCCCGCTCAAGATCATTCGTCCTCAAATAAGGATCAAGATTCACTAATAGCACCATATACAGCTCCAGTACCATTAGCCCCAAAATTTGGCTAACTTCCCTAAATTTCCAAAAGCATTTCCATAGTTTCCTTTGTATCTAGGCATATCTACCTTCCAGATAGCCCCAGAAACACATCTTAACAACATATATATGATAAAATAATGCAACAGAACACAAAACAACACCAATTGTAATCTCATAAGAAACAAGTAACTAGAAAGGAAAGTCTTTACATTAGCTGGACAAGTAGTACAAAACTTTAGGGGAAACCACCTAATAGAACTATTAAATGGCTATTCAAACAAATGAGGGTAGTTCTTTTTCATTTCACCCTCGGCTTCCTAAGTAGCTTCTTCAACTTTTTGGTTTCGCCATAATACCTTCACAGAGGCAATTTCCTTTATTTCTCAACTTCTGGACTTGTCTATGAAGAAAGTCAACTGGAATCTCTTCATATGATAGTTCTTCATTAACCTCGATGGTCTCAACCGGCACAATAGCGAAACGGATCTCCAACTACCTTCTTCAACATGGACACATGAAATACCGGGTGCACTAATGATATCTCAGGTGGTAGCTCAAGCTTGTACACTACTTGACCGACCCTTTGGATGATACCTTGGACTCAATTTCCTTTCTTTCCAAACCGCATGATCCCCTTCATGGGGGAGACCTTCAAGAACACCCAATCATCTTCCTTGAACTCTAAGTTTCTGTGACGAAAATTCGAATAGGACTTCTGACAACTCTGGACAGTTTTCAACCGCTCTTTTATGAGATTAACCTTCTCCAGAGCCTGATCCACCAGGTCTTTCCCTATTAGTTAAGCTTCTCCAACCTCGAACCACCCAATCAGTGATCTACATCTCCTACCATACAAGGCCTCAAATGGCGCCATCTGAATACTAGCATGGAAGTTGTTGTTATATGTAAACTCTATCAGTGGCAAATGATCATCCCAGCTACCCTTGAAGTCAAGCACACAAGCACGCAACATGTCTTCAAGCGTCTGAATAGTCCGTTCTGCATGCCCGTCGGTCTGTGGATGGAAAGTCGTGCTAAGATTTACGTGCGCACCAAAACCTTGCTGAAATTTCCTATAGAAATTAGCTGTGAACTGGGCCCCTTGATTGGAAATGATGGAAACTGAAGTTCCATGAAGCCTGACTATTTCGTTGATATACAATTAAGCATACTGTTTCGCGATGTCGGTGGATTTGACTGGTAAGAACTGTGCTGATTTTGTGAATCGGTCCACGATCACCCAAATCGAGTCAAACTAATGCGGAGTGCGCGATAACCCTGCGAAAAAATCCATATTGATCATTTCCCATTTCCATTTTGGAATTTCAATATTTTGTTCCAACCAACTGGGCCTTTGATGCTCGGCCTTAACTTGCTGACAGTTTGAACATTTTACCACAGAGTCTGCCACACCCTTCTTCATGTCATTCCACCAGTAAACTTCCTTGAGATCATGATACATTTTCATAGAACTTGGGTGCACGGAATATCTACAAGTATGAGCTTCTTCCACGATTCTTTCCCGAAGACCATCCATGTCTGGAACACATAGCCGCCCTCGGTATCGTAATGTACCATCATCCATGCCAAGATAAAAACCATAGTTTTATGTTTATGAATCCCCTCTTTCAGCTGCACAGCCAATGGATCGTTGTATTGCTTCTCCTTGACTTCCGCCACAAGCGATGATTCCTCCATATCCGCACAATCACTCCCCCTTCGTTAGAGTCTGCATGACGAACTCCCAAACTGGCCAACTGGTGGACCTCCCGGGCCAACGACTTTGACATGCCTTCAAGTGATCCAAACAACCCATAGATTTCTGACTAAGAGCATCTTCCACCACATTAGCTTTCCCCTGATGATACAAAATGTCGATGTCATAATCCTTGAGAAACTCAAGCCACCTTCTCTGCCTCAATTTCAATTCCTTCTATTTGAAAATATATTGAAGGCTCTTATGGTCCATGAATACATCTACATGGGGCCCATACAAATAATGACGCCAAATATTTAATGCAAAAATCACCACCCCAAGCTCTAAGTCATGCGTTGGATAGTTCTTTTCATGATTCTTATGTTGTCTTGAAGAATAAGCTATAACCTTACAATGTTGCATCAACACACACCCAAGCCCGATACTTGAAGCATCACAATATACCACAAACCCCTCTATACCCTCTGGCAATGTTAATACCAACGATGTAGTCAATCTTGATTTCAATTCATGTAAGCTCCTTTCACAAGCATCGGACCACTGGAACTTAACCGCTTTCCGGAATTTTAGTCAATGGGGAGGAAAGAGTAGAAAACCCCTCACAAACCTCCTATAATACCCGGCCAAGCCCAAAAAACTGCGAATCTCTATTGGAGTGGTAGTTCTAGGCCAATCCTTTACCGCTGCGATCTTTTGAGGATCAACCTTAATTCCTTCCCCGGAGATGACATGACCTAGAAATGTAACAGATTCCAGCCAAAATTCACATTTCGAGAACTTTGCATACAATTGGTGCTGATGAAGAGTCTGTAGAACTGCCCTGAGGTGATCGGCGTGATCCTCTCGACTTTGTTAATATACAAGAATGTCTTCAATGAATACTATCACAAAGGAGTCAAGAAACGACTTGAAAACTCGATTCATAAGATCCATAAAAGTTGTTGGGGCATTTGTTAGCCCAAAAGATATTACCAAAAATTCAAAGTGCCCATACCGGGTTCCGAAACCTGTTTTTGGAATATCCTGCTCCCTTATTTTCAATTGATGATACCCGGACCGCAAATTGGAGAAAAACTTAGCGCCTTGTAATTGATAAAACAAATCACATATTCTTTGCAATGGGTATTTATTTTTTGTTGTGACTTTGTTGAGTTTCCGGTAGTCAATACACATCTGTAACGATCCATATTTCTTTCTGATGAAAAGTATTGGCGCGCCCCAAGGCGACACACTCGGTCGGATGAAACCCTTCTCTAGCAAATCCTTCAACTGCTCCTTTAGCTCCTTTAATTTCGTCGGTGCCATTCTATAAGGTGGAATGGATATAGGCTACGTACCCGGCATCACATCAATCCCAAAATCAATCTCCCTATTTGGTGGAATCCCAGGGAGCTCATCCGAAAAGACATGGGGGAATTCATTCAAAATTGGCACAGATTCAAGGGTAGGTACCTCGGCATCGGTGTCCTCAACCCGAACCAAATGATAAATACATCCTTTTTTGATCATCTTTGTGGCCTTAAGGTAAGAAATAAACCTATCTTTTGTCATAACATTATTCCCTTTCCACTCAACAATTGGCTCATTAGGAAATTCAAGCCTCATAATTCTTGTTCGGAAATCGGGTTTGGCAAAAAATGAATAAAGCCAATCCATTCCCATTATTACATCAAAATCAACCATCCCCAGTTCAATGAGATCATCCATGGTATCCAGACCACGGACCATGACAGCACAATCTCTATAAACTCGTGCGGCCGTAATATACTCGCTAACCAGAGTAGATACGGACAACGTCTCATAAATTTGTTCCGGTTCTATCCCGAAGCTCGTAGAAACATGAGGAGTAACATAGGAATAAGAAGATCCGGGATCAATAAGGGCATACACATCATGATATTGGACAGTCAATATACCTGTGACAACATCTGGAGAAGCCTCTGCACTCTGACAACCACTCATAGAATAAAACCGGTTGGGGCCTCCTCAACTCTAAGCACCACCACTATCTGCACCATGACATGCTGGTGCTGGAGAGCCTCAAGCTGGAGGGTGTGCTGAAGATGTAGCAGCTGCAGAGTTGGATGACTAAGTTGTGCCCCTACCTATGCCCTGGCTGGATACACGACACTCCCTCTGAATAAGGCATCTCATCCCGTATCCATAACATGCTGGCAGGTTCATGTAGCAGTTTCCCAAATGCATCTTCCTGCACTTGGGGCATGGGAGCCTCTTCTACTGCTGGAATGTCCCTCGTGATCGGCCCTGATGGTGGGAACCCATGCTGCCCTGACTGGGCCTAAAGCGACTTCCCGTTTGCTGACTATGACTTGTTGGCAGGGCACTAGCTAAGGACTGAGCATAAGACTAGGATGGCCCTGATGATCCTCCCCGAAAAGTTGATCTCCCACCTCCGTATGAATCCCCAAGGTTGCCCGATGATCGGGCCCTAATACTGCCTTCTTAATCCATTTTGTTCTTTAACTTTCGAGCCTCTGTAGCTTGGGAAAATGCCACCATCTTTCCATAGTTCATATCAGAATTTAGGGCAGTTGCGGTGGCCTCATTAATTACCAAATGGATAAGGCCATGAACAAATCAATGCACTCTAGCCTCCATAGTCGGCATCATATGAATAACATATTTTGACAGGTGCACGAACTCCATGTGATACTCCCACACACTCTTACTACCCTGTTTAAGGGTCTCAAATTCCATAGCACGGGCGGCCTTAGTCTTGACAGGCAAGAAATGGTCCATGAAAGCATCCGCAAACTCACTCCACCTCGCCGGAAGGCTCCCCTCCTCACAGGAATCCTCCTACATCTCAAACTAGGAAATTCCACCCCTTTCAGACGATATGAGGCCAAATCTACTCCCTCTGTCTCAGTAGCACGCGTAGCTCAGAGAGTCTTATGCATTTTATCAATAAATTCATGGGGTCTGCCACAGGATCAGTACTTGTGAACCCTGGAGAGTCTAACTGAAGGAACCTCTTTACCCTGGAACTAAAAGAATCCCCTTGCAGGATAAAAGAGGCGGGTGCAACATTTGACTTCTGGGACTGAGAAGCCACTAACTGATTCAGCATCTGAATAGCTCCCCTAAGATCCCCATTAGAAGAACCGGGTCTGGGAGCTGGGGCTGGAGGTGGATCAGGAATATCGGAGGGAGGGATTGTGGCACCCTCAGCATGTGTAGGAACTGGTGTAATCTGTTCTAGAGTAGAAGAATCAGGCAGTGTGATGGTCGGGGGATTATCCTCTCCCCCATTATCAAGTAAGGAATAGACAGCCACTCCCGGGGTGGCATTGGCTTCTCGGACAATTCTCGCTTTCTTCTTAGGTGACATTTACTGAAAGTTAGAACAATGAACAAAGTAAAAAAGAACAACCTCACATTCCGCTCTATCGCATGATATAGAACAACAATGAATGGTATTATTCCTAAATATCCAAGTACCCCCCTAATTATAGATGTGGTTGACACCACACCGATAAGAAGGGCTCTACTAGACGCGGCTTCGAGACACCTAGGACACTTTAAAACCTTAGGATCTGATACCAAGTTTGTCACGCCCCAACCTTGGGGAGCGTGACTGACTCTCAACCGAGTAAACACGTTCGAGCAAGCCTATTAGAGGATTTCTACTCGACTCGCTTGTGGTTCAAGAAGACATGTTATCATTAGTTATACAGTGGAAGGGTTATATTTAAATAGAATATTACAATTTTTCCTTGCTCTATTTTCATTACACCATAGTTATGTTCTCAAAGTACATACAAATTTACAAATGAGAGTTTTAAAATAAATATAATATAATTAGATGACTTGTTCTAACACCCATACACCACCCACGTAGATGTCTACGGAGCCTCTAAGGATACAAAAGACAATTATGATAATGTCAGCAACAAGGCTCCGACTATACCTCAAAACATGTAAGCGTACAAACAAAAGGTATACTACATGACCCCTGGAAGAAAGGGGGCTCACCAAGATCGTTGAGGAGAAGAGGAGCTGCTAGATACGATCGGCATTATCTGCTATGAAATCACCTACATCCATTCAAAGATGTAGCGCCTTCGGCAAAAGGGACGTTAGTATTATCTAATAGTACTAGTATGTAAAGCCAAACACCAATCTTAATAGAATGTACAATGAAACAAAGAGAAAGCACTCATGATAAACAATAAGAGCTTCAAACAATTATGAAAACATCAAGTAAGGATCACATAGTTTCCGGTTCAGTTTTCCATCTTATTAGGTTGATAATATTAGTGTCATGTGCCACAATCCTCAATATCACTGTGTTCTTACACGGAGTCAAATCTCGACTCGACCAGCTAGGTCGTCTCGTTTGAGACATCCACCTTGTCCACAATTCCAATCATCAATCATCATTTCCAGCACAATTACCACCATGTGTGCGGCATGGTGTCTGATCACGGCCCGATCCTCTAGGCCATCTCCGTCGAGACATCATCCGTACAATCAATCATCTAGGTTTACATTTCCTTCCAATATTTTGATAAATTGGCACGAGGGGCTTTATTTATTAAATCGTTCTTAGATTTTGGTTGTACTTTACATTTTCAAGCCTTCTGCTTTTTCATATTAGACATCATTATCCATCAATAAAATCTATCATGTAAGGCATGTGCACACATAAGGAAGAAGGCTTTTCATACAATTTCGCATGGCAACTATCATTCGATTCTTAGCATGAATCCTCAACCTTTCTCAACAAAAATTCGTCACCCCAAACACATTCTCAAATAGCATGATGACATGATGAACATTTAGAACAACTATCGAACATGAATATTTCAACACAACATGTTAAGGCAACTGATGCGTGGCTAGAATTCATGGTTTAACACGTTATATGCCTTACATTTTATGTGCGTTAATGATAAAAATACACTTTTTATGTGCATAATGGAGTCTATTTCATGTGTAGTTATATTGGAGATTCAAACCGAGCTAAATGGATGCATGAACGTCGAAAATACGCTCAAGAGTGGAAAAGGAGTGACCTGGGCTATAGCCAGGCGTTTTGGCCTTAAAGTCAGGCCAACCCGGGCGTTAGTGGGGCGTTTGGCCCCTAAAGTCAGGGTCAGCCTGGCGTTAGTGGGGCATTAGACCCCTAAAGTCAGTTCTTCCCTGGCGTTAAGGGGGCGTTTGATCCCAAAACCCTGGGTCCCTGTCAGGTCAATTCCGAGTTTTAAAGGGTTTAAGTGTTTCTCGGTTGGAATAGAAGTCTCCTACATGGATAGGGTTTATCCGAAACATATAAATAGACCCAAAAACACAACTTGAAGGAGAGAGAAGCCATTGAATTAAAGAACAACGTGTGGATTACTATTCAGTGAAGCAAACATTGATTTTCATAGCTTTTACTTATTNATCTAGGCATAATACCCCGGATTATATTTGCAACGCTCGCTTAGTCTTTTATTAGACATACTTGATCTTGATCAAATTTTGGCGCCGTTGTCGGGGAGTTAACGGTATTATCAATTGAGTTGGAAGAAATACAAAATTTTTCGTTTTAACATTGAAAGTTTAACGTTTGCTAACGTGTTGCAGGTGCATGCCTAGAAACTCATCGAGAACTGGTGAAGTAGTTGAAGCCTTATCAGACCCCGAGAAAGTTTTCAAGGCCCTAAATCGGACCAACAGGAAAAGCAAACATCAACTACAAATTGAACAAATTGAAACCGACATGGAAGATCCACACAACCGGAACAATAATGGGGATGATGTGGTAGACCCAGTCGCTCAAATAGGGGCAGAGGCTCCCTTATATGACTGGGCACAACCCACAGTTGAGAATTTGTCCACCGCGATATTGGTCCCTCAGATACAGGCTGAGTCCTTCCAGATAACAAATAATATGATGCACTTGTTGCAGAACAAAGGGCTATTATTAGGGTCATACATCGAAGACCCCCAGCAGCATTTGAAAAACTTCCTGTCAATTTGCAAAACACAGAGGCAGCCAAACGTCACTCTGGAGGCAATAAAACTGTTGTTGTTTCCATTCTCAGTGACTGGAGCTTCCCAAACTTGGCTAAACTCACTCCCCATCAATTCCATTACCACATGGGAGGAGTTATTTAAGCAGTTCGTGAACAAGTTTCATCCACCTAACAAGATAGCCCAACAAATCGATGAAATCTTGAGCTTCAGACAGAAACCAGTTGAAACCTTGCAAGAAACATGGGAATGATTTAAGGGGATGCTGGTTATTTGTCCATATCATGGTATTCCAGAGAAAATGTTGGGGCAGCCTTTTTATATGGGTTTGGCTGATACTGTTAAAGCAAATGTTGATGCTTCGGCTGGTGGAGCATTCTTGAGCAAAACGTGGAGAGAAAGTCAAATCTTAGTTGATAAAATAGCACAAAATTCAGGATGGACAACAAGGAATTCACCCATTACTCTTGTAGTTCACTCAGTGCCATTCGATCCATCTAATTCTATTGCAGAGAACGTGGCCACCTTGATAACACAGATGAGTATACTTACTAAGAAGGTGGAAGAATCAGGACAAAGGCAGCATGTACACATCGTAGACACAACCAATGGGGGCTTATGCACATCTTGCATTAGTCAACCACTTGGTAATCACTGGAATGCAGAATGTCAACACCCTCCTTATCTAGAAAATATGAATTATGTGTCGAATTATGGAAGCCAGAGACAAGGGGGGGCAGAACTGGGGTCAGCAAGTTCAACCATATAGACCACCCCACCAACAGCAGAACAATGGAAATATAGGTGTCAGGGGACAACAAGGTAATGCAGCACCGTATCAGAGGCCACAAGGTTATAACCATCAGAATCAACAACAAGCATACTACCCTCCTCAGCATCAACAGGGGGGAAAGCAAGAAGATGGGTTTTCCAGGTTAGAAGCTATGATGCAGCAGGTTATTGGGTCAAATGCCAAAATCAGTGAGAGAGTAGATGTACATGATGCAACTATTAAAAATATTGAAGTACAGTTGGGCCAGATATCTATGGCAGTGAACAATCGTCCTCATGGAAATTTACCTGCAGATACTCAGGTAAATCCTATGGACCAGGGCCCAAGGCAGCTGATGGAAGTGACTCTCCGCAGTGGCAGAGACTTAAACTTTGAACTGGAGATAGCTCATGAAAGCAGACAGGCCGAGACACTGGTACCCATACCGATTGAACTTGATAATTCAACAAACTTGACCAAGGTAATAGTGCAACCTACTGAAGGAGAACCCAGTGCATAGAGTGAGACTGAAAAAGAAGTGGAGATATCCAGAAGCCAGTTCTTGAGGTGGTGGATGAGAAATAAAAGTCCCAAATTACTGGGAAAAAGAGACCGCCAGCTCCATTCCCTCAGAGGCTGGCCAAATACCAAAAGGATGAATAGTACAAAAAGTTCCTAGACATGTTAAAGCAAATACAGGTAAATATCCCATTGATTGATGCGTTGATGGAAATGCCTGGTTACGTTAAAATGATGAAGGACTTGATGTCCGGAAAAGTTGAATTCCAAGATCTGGCAACTGTCACCCTTACTCAGACTTGTAGTGCGGTGGTGATGCGCCCTATTGCTAAAAAGTTGTCTGACCCAGGGAGTTTTACAATTCCTTGTACCATTGGAAACTTAGCTTTCGCCAAAGCTCTATGTGACTTGGGGGCCAAGCATTAATCTCATGCCGCTGGCCATATATAAAAGACTGGGGATTGGTAGAACCAGGCCCACCTCAATGCTTCTACAACTTGCTGATAGGACAGTGAAGAGACCGTTGGGTATTCTGGATGATGTATTGGTGCAAGTGGGGAAGTTTGTATTTCCTGCTGATTTTGTGATATTAGACTGCAAAGTGGATGAGGAAATTCCCATAATCTTGGGAAGGCCATTTTTGGCCACAGGTAGAGCTCTTATCGATTGTGAGACTGGTCAACTTAAGATGAGGCTCAATGATGAAGAAATCACTTTCAACGTGAAGAAGTCTATGAAGTGACCTAGTGAGTTCGCCAACTGCTCTCTCTTATTGATGCTGTGAATGTGATCCCAGAAAAAGATGATGCATCTCTGACTGTTGGGTACCCGTTGGATGAATGTTTGATGAATCTAGATGATATGAACGGTGAAGAACTGGCAGATTGGGTGTTAGCACTTGAGGAAAAAAGGGTATGGCCAAAGGCCCTCGAGTTTAAGTCACTATACGTAGAGGAAAGAGAGAACCCGCTGGCCAAGCCATCTATTGAAGAACCACCCAGGTTGGAACTGAAGTCATAGGATGATGATGTGGTAGAAAATATACTAGATTTAACCAAGGACATCGATGATACGTACTTTGTTGAATCTAGTGTCATTATTATTGAGGATGTTGGTACACATTCCAACCATTTTTTCACATTATGTTGGGATGATGATATTAAAATAGAGTTATCCGAACCACCTGAGGAGTTGAGGGATAAAGAACAACATGCCTACATTCTGGAATTATTTCTGCCAGAAAGTAGGGAGTACATATTTCGTCGAAAGGCCAAGAAGCGCAGATTACTACATTGTTTTATTGGGCCAGGCAGATTAGTTCCATCACCCCAGGAGCATGATCATAGAGCATATTCAAAACTTTAGATCCAATTTATAAGTTCAAAGTGGAGGCATAAAGTGGTTAAAGCATTTGCTCGAAGGAGCATGGAAAGTAAAAAATTAATGGAGAGGATGTCGACGCTACGTGAACAAGGAGTTTCTTGTGCCTTACTTTTATTTCTTGTTTTGTCTATATGTGATGCACTGAGGACACTACATCATTTAAGTGTGGGGTGTTGTAAATATTTGTTGTGATTTGTTGTGCATAGTGTGCTTTCTTGTTAGTAGTTTAGCTATTCTTGTTGGTAAGTTTTTTTTTTTAAGTAGAACAAAGCAGAAAAATTTAGTTAGAAATATGTGGACTCTTCCTAATGATGGATCTCCTAGACAGTTTTCTTGAAGGAAGTACGTCTAGAGAAAATACCAAAAAGATTTTTTGTTTTAAGTAGTGTAGTAATTCCCCCTTGGTTTTTCTTTGGACCACGGTTCTTTTCCAAGGGTTTTTAATTGAACCGGGTGTAGGTAGTTTTTAATTTTTAGGAGTAGGAATCACATGGTTAAGGGCTTAATAGTAGCAATATCTCGAAACGTGCTAATGCCTTGAGAATAGTCAGTACTTTGGTTGTGACGCTTAGGCTCAATTTTTTGACTCCAGGATAAATACCGTAAATCAGGAATTCTTAAGATTTGCTTAACTGCTTTGACTGGAGTGTCGTGATAGATCCGATCCTGAGTGAACTATGTGCCATGTGTGTGTGAGGTTTGCATGTTATTTTGTGCATTGCATTTGATGTCTAGAACTTGCCCCGTGTGTGTGCAAAGAGAAATAGAAGTTTTGTTTAGTCTTGGAAGGGATATAGGCAATTCTTTGTTGAGCCAGCTATATATATTTTACCCACCTAATTGTTATGTATCATAGTTAACCCCGTTGAGCCCATAATCCTGTTTCATTGGCAACCACATTACAAGCCATATCCCTTTTATTTGAATCGGTCATCTATTTGAACCGTGTCACCTCTCGTAAGCACTGAAAAAGTGATGAAATATGGAAAAGTTAAAGTGTGGGGTGGTAGGTTGGTTTTGAGGGGAATAATTGAAATAAGGAGAAAGGTGCACTGTTTGAAAAAGTAAGAGTCACTTGAGAAAAAGAAAAAATAAATAAATAAATAAAACAAACAGTTGTATTATTGTGAAAGAAAAATATATATGGTGACTCTTAATGTAATTGTGCTTAAA